>JAODAC010009003.1:0-27564 GCA_027575185.1 Mimaenictus wilsoni
CGGACTTACTGTGCGGGTTAAGTCAGTAAAGCCTCTAACCAAGGCCCCGAGAACTTACAACTCGCGGGGTATTAATTCGTTAAGACGCGTGAGCGCAAACACAAATTTCTAATCATATATGCAGCATCGGCTCTGCTTTGTACTATAACCTCTTGATCATATTCAAATTGCAGGGTGTATAAAGTTCTGTACGACTTTTGGCCTCCCATATTACTGCTATTCTTTTTCCATGTACATAATGCTTAATTAATAAAAAATAAAGAATTCTCTCAGAGTTAAAGAAAGACAATATAGCATTAAATTCAAGAATTTGTTGATTTTATTTTTTATTGAAGTTCAGTGAACCATCTAAAGAATAATCAATACATACGTAATATCGACATTCAAAATGACCTAACTTTGACTTTCATTTTAATTTCACACAAAAATTATACGAAAAATGTATTAATAATACCTCTAGTGTCAAGTATCTCGTGTCAAGTATAAGCCTTACTGTTTGTAAATCTAATCAAGTATTATTATTTCCGGTGTTTCCTCGTTTCAAGTAACTTTTATTGAAAAAATATTGATAATTGCTTGCTGTCATTGAAGGGGTAGAATCATTCATATTAAAAACAGATTTAATATCAAACATTATACTTTGTAATCAAGAGAAATTAAAGCGAAAATCATTCAACAATTTCTTTAACTATGCATTATTCATGGATATAATGCATCGTTCGCAAAATTTGTTAATTTTTTCAGTGAACACTTATCATCATTAGTTTATAACAGTTTCATTTATTGTATTCATCAAGCTTATTATTAACCATATTCTGGTTCCTAGTTATTCAGTTATTCTTCCTCTGTATAATGTATATGTTTCTTGCTATTATTCGAGTGAGTAACAATCGTAGTAAATGTATTAAAAACCATATAAACAACGCTTGTCTGCTTCTATTTCCTTTCATTTTCATTAGTTTTCCTATGTGAAGCACGCCATTTCACACCTCATTTCATTGCCGGCGTGAAATGAACGCTAGAATTTATTACACTATTGATGATTTATTCCAATGCAAACAAGTTATGCATGAATCGAGATCACGTAACATTTACAGCTTCTTGCAATTAACTGTCAAGGAAAATAAGATCGACAATCGAACGAAATGTAAGAATGAAATTATATTTTTCGGTACTTACATCGACAGATTGATGTCGCAACTATTTCGTAATAATAATACTAATATAAGTGCGTTAATTACATGCACTACTTGTTATTGTTATATTTATGTGGGCTATTTTCGTTCAAGGTGCCGTAAATCACGGTTTCGATTAAATATACCTTGGAGGTGTACTCAAATGAGTATCGCAAATCTCCGTCCTGCTCGCAGTGTGCAAACAAAGTGCTTCTGGAATATCGTGATTGCTTTATTAAGTTTATGATTCACATTTTATGGTAGACGAAGTTTTTGGGTAGGCTGAATTTCATCAGGTAGTCAAGGCATCTATCTTGTAATAGTTTCGTCATTGATTTGAACTGACTTAATTGCAATTGTTGTTTATTTTCAGTGGTTAGGAAGTGAATTGATGAACGTTATTTGTTTGTACTGCAAACGAATAACTTTGTGTTCGTTTTACAAACTTTGTAAGACGAACACTTTGGGATATTGTTAATGAGGTTTTAGTATGAGTTCAACTTGTTGATGAAATAAGAGTAAATTTGACTGATTTTTAGTCGATAGTCTCTTGTTTTTTATCCATATTATTATTATTATTATTGATTTAAAAGGTGTGGAGTGCGTGGCGTAAAGGTTACGCACAAACGTTGTAACGCAAACGTACCGGGTTCGATTCCCGGTGTCGCTATAATTAATATCTCGTACTCCACACGTTCCCAAGTCCTGAATAAGGTGGAGGGTTGGGCAATGGGCCTGCAACTCATTTCCGTAAAAGAACTTCATATGCTAACTCACGTTCAGCGAGATCCGATCGGGCGGGGGGGAAGGTAACGTGTTCGAAAGGCGTTAAAACGCTATACAACCGAAAAACAGGCAGATTTAACAGGTTCATGTCAGTGTTGGGAAACTCTGCTCTACACACTCAAACATAACAAATCATCTCAACCACTACACATCTCCACAGAATCTGCAAAGTCCACATAGAAATTCACAAACTAACAACCATAAAACAACAACTAATTGTAAATCGCATAATTAAATATATGCAGCTTATCATCTCCGCTTGCCACGTAGGAGTACGGGGTCCGATTCCCCGAGGTGGGCAAACCACCGGGTGAATATTATTCACCCACAACTTGCCACAAACACAACACAAAAACATTCAACACCGAACATTCTACCCTCAACATTCAACACTCAACATTCAATACACAACTACTTCAACACAACAACAAAAAAACAACACAAATTGTAAACACAAATTGTAAACATACAACTATATATGTACAAAACACAGCGGAAAAACCTTAGGGTTGATAGCCATTAAAATATATACATTAATTTTTTTGCAGCATATCAGAAAGGAGTATATAGTTTTGCCAAAACAGCACTCGACTTTTACAAACATGCCTTTTGTTATATTTATTGATTCAACCCCGAAGACATAATTAAAACACTTTGCGCTTCGTTGTATTCGATGCTTTGTTCGTTCGGCAAAAATGCGTTTCTAAGGTCGGAAACCTTAAAAGCGTAAAAGCATATGAAACTTTTAAAAATGTGAAGATATTCGGCGATGATTCACAGAAGGATTTTTTTCGACCGTTTTGAGCGGAACCTTTAATATTTTCAAACTTCCTTTTGTGCAACACTAGATAAGGATATCATTACTATATGGCTAAAATTTCAAATAATTATATCCGTAGTATCACCTTGTTCTATTATGAACAAAATTGAAAATGAAATGTTATTAGATAATTTAATAAACGTTAATTAATAATAAAAAATCAAGTCATATCTGCAGCAATAATTGATATGAACTGATGTAATTGCAATTCTTTTTCTTATTTTCTTTGTTGTTTTATTGCATTGCTGAATATTAAGGTGTAATGATTGTTATTATCGTGAATTACTCCAAGTAAAGATAAATTAAAAGCATATGAAACTTTTAAAAATGTGAAGATATTCGGCGATGATTCACAGAAGGAATTTTTTCGACCGTTTTGAGCTGAAACTTTAATATTTTCAAACTTCCTTTTGTGCAACACTAGATAAGGATATCATTACTATATGGCTAAAATTTCAAACAATTGTATCCGTAGTATCACCTTGTTCTATTATGAACAAAATTGAAAATGAAATGTTATTAGATAATTTAATAAACATTAATTAATAATAACAAAATCAAGTCATATCTGCTGCAATAATTGATATAAACTGATGTAATTGCAATTCTTTTTCTTATTTTCTTTGTTGTTTTATTACATTGCTGAATATTAAGGTAGAATGATTGTTATTATCATGAATTAATTCAAGTAAAGATAAATTAGATTATATTATTAGATTACAATGTAATAAAATGTACCGTATTTTGAAAAATGCATTCATTTTGAAAATATAAATGTATGAAGAGAAAACCAGAAACGGCACTAGAATAAAAAAGTACTCTAAAGGAAGGAATCAGTTTATCTAACAGCCAAATTGGGCTTGTAATAAGTGCACTTAGAAGCGCCGTTAACATATTTTTGCCAGAATTTGCCTTTCTCTTGCACTGCCTTAGTCATTTTATCGTTCAATTGCATAGGTATATGCTACCAAATTAGGCAGCGGATAAAAATGCATATCGCATGCCAATCTCTGCGAAAAAGTTGTTCACATCAAGCGCGCAAATAGCACAGAGTAATCGATCAGCAACTCCGTATGAGCACAGTGGTATGTAAACACGTGAATTAAATGCAGATTGATGCATTAGCTTCGGCTTTTCTGTTCTATCACTGACACCTACAGCAATTTGTGTGCTCATTATTCATTTTCTTGCTAATGTGAAGAGTGATTGTTAGATTTTAACCTAGAAATTCAAAACAAAAGTGCTTATAATTTACTATTGCAATTTATATATAAGCAACCTTTATTTCTTGGCATTCAAATGATTCCCTATGTATAAATACATTCAAATATAACCATATTATAAATACATTTAGATAATGCAATAAATACATTCGGATATTGCAATTTTTAATACATGAGAATGATGAGAATAGATGAGAATCTAATATAATCAAACCTTTTGTAACCCCAACTTTACCTAACTTTATCTAACGTAACCTAACATCATTTAACCTCACCCAAATTTAACTTTACTTAGTAAGTAAGAACTTTATCTTAACCTTACCTAACATCATCTACCCTTGCTTAACTATAACCTAACCATACGTAATCCCAAGTAATCGCATCTAATCGTTACCTAAGATCATCTAACCTCATTTAAATTCATTTATCCTCACCTAGGCTATCAGAACTTCAACCTAACCTAACCCAATTTCAACTAACCATATTTAATCTCACCTAACCATACTTAACCGCTCCTAACCTGGCATAAGCTTAGGTTAGCTTAATTTTAACCTAATTTTCACCTAACCAGAACGAACCTCTCTTAAACTAACCTCACCGAACCTAACCTAACCTAACCTCATCTATTTTTTTCTCTATAGACTTGATTTATCTATAAATCTAATCAAACAAAAAACAACTCATAAAAAAGGTAAAGTTATATAAATCCACTTACACAACACATAATAAAATGACTCGCATAAATATTTCTCTGCAATTAACATCATAATTGAGTGAAATACGTGAATGAGTGTGCGCCTGGAATTGATTAGAATGTTGTCAGCAGTTAACAACATAATTTCAAATTGTTTGCAAATGACTAGATCAAATGTGAACAAACGCAACGGATGTTTGGAGCGTAATTTTGTGCGTTACGCATTTTGTTTGACGACCAAAAGTTCGCGTTTACTTTCAATTTGCTCCACTTCGCTTCGCTACGTCCAAGCATCAGATTGGCGAGGAAAAAGTTTAAGACCAGAAGACCACTTAACGATTAGCCTTCGGCCGAAAGAATGCGAACGCGCCAGGTTTACTCTACTTACTGTGGTTAGGAAGTGAATTGATGCGAGCTGAACAGTGAGTGCCACCTTCGGAAAGTTATTTGTTGGTTAGATAGGTACTTAAGAACGACAGTTAATGAGGTTTTAGTTTGTGTCCAACCTGGTCATGAAATGAGAGTAAAATTGCCAGATTTAATATGCTTATGTCACTATACGCAATATTTCCTTGAAGATTTATGTTTAGTGTTTGTAGTTAATTAGTTAGTTAAAACCGCATAACTTTTGGATTTTTAATAATATTGTTCAGATTTCTTTCGTGATGTCCAGGATAGTATTATGCAGTGACTCACAGATGGATTTGTTGATAACTTAGATTTTCGGCCATTTTTTATCAACTTTTACTTTTATTTTGCCATAATTGATTCAAAAAATAAATATTTTCAAAATTCCGTTTATGCAACACTAGATAAGGTTATCATTAATATGTGACTAAAATTTTAAATATTTATGTTAGAAATTATAGATGATATTCGCTTTTTAAATTTAAAAATATATATGATCTAGAAACTGTTCATTTCAATAACTTTTCTAATAAAAATTAATGTACCTAAATTTATTACCATAAAATAGTAAAATTTCCATATTTATGAAATGAGCCCAACCCATTCAAATGACAATAATGCAAATAAATACCGATTTGCGCAAATTATAATACAACCAAATTAGATATTAATTTACGATTTGGTCTTTTAAGTACCGGATAAGCATAAACATTGATTGATACACACGTACGCGTATAAAATCATAGTTTATAACCCAAAGCCGGTCGTTAAGTCGCCTTAAGCTGGAAATAAAACTGCATAAAATTCGAAGCACGTATTAGCAAACGTGCTAGCCACCAGGAAAATATCCATTGCACAAAGAAACTGGCCCAAATAAAGGCTATACTTATAAATTTTTCGTTGCTAGTCAACTGCGTACAAACTAGATTTAAGTGCGTGGCTAACAAGTCTCTAAGCGCACTTAAATTTGATATTGCACATTGGTTTGACATAGAGTGTGCGGTAGGTAGGCTAATTAAATTTGAAATTCCCTGCAATGTTTGCAAATTGCGACCAATTGCGAGCAAATTGCGCGTGGTTTTACTTTGCAATTGGTTTCATCACTCCAGTTAAAATTCCACCTAATGATATATGGTAGAAATATGATAATTATATATGTACATTATTAGTTTCATAAAATTTCGCTAAATGTTCTATGACAGTTAAGTGTTAATATTTCATTATTGGGTAATAATATGGTGGAATTGATTCTGATTTAAGCGTTTCTTGCACAGAAAAATAGATATTTTCAAAATCGTCAACGACAAAGTCTAGATTTTGGTATATATTACTGAATTTTTTTTGATTTTTTAAGTCAGATGATTTTTGACGGTTACAATCTTGAGAGTTTTGCTGGTATTTCGAAGACGTACCTCGTCAATTCCAAAAATAAATGGAAAGATACTCAAAATAACCTCCAACGCGTTTTCTTTTACACAAAAAGAAAGCATGGTAAATTTAATATTATTATCTTTATCCCGAAAGTTGCAAATTCCAAAAGAAATTAAGATTGACCGATAAATTGCAAACGATATGTGAAAAAACATGCGTAGCGGAAGTGAAACTCTCCAACAAACACCCGAATGAACACAGGATATGAGCGATTAATTGTACTATCATTTTCAATTTCTGCGTGCAGTCGTATTTGCAAGAGAACGTCAAAAATCTGCAATTGCAGAGTTAGAGCTGGCCACGCTATCCAAGGCTTTCTTCCATTCAATAGGTTTACTCTGCACTGGGGCTAGGAGCAACTGCTAAGTCGTGACCAACTTTCAATTTATAACCAACTGCATATATGAGTTCGTAATAATATAACTGCTCGTGCCAAGTGTTTGTGTTTGATACCTGTTATTGCACTTGCGTAATACGTGAC
The DNA here is from genome assembly GCA_027575185.1 of Mimaenictus wilsoni. Taxonomy (NCBI): domain Eukaryota; kingdom Metazoa; phylum Arthropoda; class Insecta; order Coleoptera; family Staphylinidae; genus Mimaenictus; species Mimaenictus wilsoni. The sequence goes on from JAODAC010009003.1 coordinate 7,019, forward strand.
ACGCTCGTCGAATAAAACATGCCAAGTGTAAGAGGAACGTTAAACAATCGCATTCCTTCAATCGGTTGAAAGAAAATGTAAATTAGGAAATTCGGAAATTGCTGACAGTTAATTTGCTGAGAATTAAGGAAATGACAGAAGACAAAAACTTTCTTTTTTCGTTCTTTAGATCTAGTTATTAACTGCTTATTGTTCAACATATATAGGTTATTGTTTTTCCTTTTTATCAAATTTCTTCTTGATATATTTAGGGAATTTTATTCTTGGCAATGGGAAATTCTTGTCCTAGAAGTTCATAAACTTTCTTCTTTCATAAACATTTAACAGGCAAACTCATTAAAAACGTGTCTTGTTAAATATTGACTTGATCTAGTTAATATAAACAATAAATAAATAAATTTCAATAATTTTTAGAAGGAAACGACCACAAAAAAATTTAAGACAGTTTATACTTTCTTCAGCGACCAATAACCACCATCATTTCTTGTGTTCTACAATTTAGCATATATGTTAATTAATCGATGTTTCCGTTCCGTATGGTAATGTCTAGTCAAATCAATTTATGGTCAATCCTGTCATGCAAGTTACTGTTGCATGTTTTTTTTTCTTTCTGCAGATATGTATAGACATTCTCCTAGACACCTGTTGTACTTGTTTATGACTTCTTACTGATCTGATATTATTGATATATTAATTGTTCTTCTCTCGTTGAGTTAATTATTGGAAGTATTGAGCGATTAAATGACTTTAGTCACGTTTTGTATTGGATTGAATAAAATTAATAGTGTACACATTCTTTGGTTGGGAGTTAACAGGTATACACAACATAGTATACACATTGTTGGGAGTTAACAGGTAAAGTTACTTTCAAAAAGTTGCCTAGTGTTGCTTTTGCCTTAGCCATGGTCGTGAAGAAAAACATTTTCCCCTGCTTTTTAAACTGTTTCGAAGATGAACATCATGATGATAAACATATAGGAATACGTTAGTCAATTCTTAGCGCATATCATTGTTGAGATGGTTTTAAGACATTTTTGGAACAATATGAAAACAGCATCTCTCTCTATGACTACCATTAACCTGTTCATTTTCTAAGAATTTTCTAGGAAATTTACAATTGCTAGTGTTATTCTTAGAATAATCCGAACGGATTGATTAAAAAGATTGTACTGCTCTGCAATATTTTTAATCAATCCACTTTGATTTCAAGTGGATCAGTCCCAGTTTCATCGGTTTATTATTTCCGTCCATTGTCATTTATCTTCCAATTTTGTAGCTTGTCTTTGCATTAATTTAGTCTTGTTCTATGCAATTCGCTTACTACTTCCTCCATTCATGTTTTACTTAATCTTCCTCTTCGTTTTCTGCTCTAGGATTCCATTGAATTATGTTTAAATTGGTTCTTATTCTTATTTCTTGTGACATGTGTTTCTAGTTTTGAAAAACTCACGGTTTGCTGCAAAAGCCAAATCCGAAATCGTTGAATTGTTGTGGAAAAACACGATTTTCGATCTGAGTATAAAGATATGTTTGCAAAATGTTTAACTAGTAGATATAATACGATCTATCATGTAGTAAACGGGCATTTCCTTATGTTTCTTGTTTTCTGACAAGTTAATCGTCGGTTGTGAATCGTCAATCTAATGGAGCGGAATCGTTGTTCTGACACATTATTGATCTTTAGAATAACATTACGGTTAAATTTACAAGAGTGTTGCAGATTATTTAAAGAGTTATTAACTCAGTTATACTATAAACTTATTGCTTATTGCTAGTTTTATGAAGGCTTATTTAACCTGAGAGAAAGAAAACTACAAAGGACATGATATTTAATTTAGAAGTAATATCGAGTTCTTTCCAATGAAAATTATTTTGTTAATTGTTATGCTATGCTTTATGCAGCATATTTCATGATTTGGTATACATCATCATCAAATTTGATTAATTTTAGATGAAATATCAGATCATTACCTTAATATACCGAAACCGATACCACGGTTTTAGTTAAAACCGAACATCTAACCTAACCTTAATGACAATTCCTTTCATAAAATATATATTTCCCTATATGAAGTTAAAATTGCAAAACATTTTGTTTGATATTTTGAACAGGCTGAATCTATAATTAGCATTGAACTTGACACTTTTTATAAACAACTTAAACTTGATTCATTGAATCACTATAAATATCTCTCTACTAAACTAAACGTGAAAAGTCATTATTTTCGAGTTGAATAAACCTTACTACACTCCTCAGAGTGACATTTACTGCAAATGAAAAGAATACTAAACTGCAATAATCTTGGAGTCCACATTCCACTCAAATACTTCCTATCTAAATCGTGCGCTCAAAGCGATTTGCATCATTTAGACGCCTATAAGTAGGTCATTCCAAATTAGGCCTAAGCTAAATGTTACAACGTGCATAATTCCGGAAGTCGTGCAGAAATATTCGAAGAAAGCAACATTATCTCCACGATTGGTTTTGTTTTATTGCACTGTAGTAAATATGGATCGAAGTATGCTTCATGCTTAACTAAAACCGCTCAAAAGTGATCAAAGTCAATATTAATCTTATTGCTTACATTGCGTGCATATTTGCGGATTTACCACGTTATCACAACGTACTTGAGACTTTCACTTAAATTTACAGTAAGTTTATTTGATTTTTAATAAATTTAAATTGAATCTTGTAGGTTAGAAGTAATTGCAACCTCAAAGTGAAGTGAAACATTAACCTCTACGCCTTGATGCAAAACGGTAAAAAGTTGTCATTTCTTTACCGGATATTGTTCAATCTGCGTTCGATTTGTGTGCAATTGGCAATGAATTGCGCTTTGCGTTTCATGTCGATATGCAAGTCTGTGTAGTTTGATTCAATGGCGAATGCTAATCATGCGTTGAAATCGAGCGTAATTGTTATTGTATTCAATTGAAAGTTACTCTTGCAAAGCCAAAGCTTTTTTTTTGCTTTTTTGTTTGATTTTATTAATGAAAGGCAGACTTATGTGAACAATGGTTAAATGATCGGAATATTTTTATACTAAGGATCTTTCGAAGGATACATTGGGAAAGATCATATTAAGCAGATTATTTGAAGATATAAGTATAAGTATAATAAGCCTAATTATAAGCTTACAGATGAAGCTAACCTTTGGACAGTTTTCCGAAATACTAAATTTGTCCGTTTTTTTCTTGAATTACTTTTTTTTTGCGAAAGGTCCGAACATTGTTTCAACATGTAACCAAACTATAACAATGGTAAGATTAAATGATTCGAAAATTACGCTACTGTGAAAATCATTTTATGGCGAAGATAAAGTGTTTAAAAAGACGTGTTCAATCATGCATGGCGCAAATAATGTACAACATTGTTAATAAATAGATGAAAAGCATGCCCTCAATTATGTATCAAACGCATAATTCTAGGCGTGCGCTTTTCGCACCTCAAGCCTCAATTAAGCAATTATTGTACGCTGACTGTGAGCGTCTTTGACATGCGCGGTTCACAGAACGCATTGATGTAAAAAGAAACATGACGCGTAACTGAATAGCTTAATAGACGTTTGAGAGAAATATAAATAGCAGGTTTTCATTAGGTTCTTCCATGATTTGTACATGTTTATTCATTGTGATCTATGCTTATTAAAATGTTTGCTAAGGTTAATTAATGAACAAATAGTAACTAATTAATAGGTGCAGGATGGTAAAATATTCACGCTATTATAAGCTTTCTTACGTTTTATGAAGGAATCTAACAAAGCAGCTTCCCAAATAGATTTTTCCAGTTTTTGGTGTTCATAAAGTTTAGCTTAAAAAGGTCTGATGCAAATTTCAAATAAAAATTCCAAGAAATGACAAAGTTATATTGAAAATATTTGTGGTATTGATTTATAAACAAATTTTAACAAATTAGCAATAAAAATATAATCCAACCAATCAACCGATTAATTTGAAGATATTTGTAGTTCTTGTGTATATAAGCCTTGTAATATGTCTTTTTTCATTATTAATTATTATTTTTTTAGCAGAATAAGAACGATTTTTCTCGGAAAATCAAAGATTCGTCATTTATCAAATATCGATATTTGTAAAGTCTGTTATGACTAAGACTATATAGGTTAGAGGTTATAGGGGCCGGTAAGGGAGCAAGCCTCCCTTGAACGGCGACCAAATTGATCTATTCTTCTGCCCCAACTGCCTAACATGAAAGAAACCCTAGGTCATCCACTTCCTCGGCTAATAGGAAGTCCTTGCCAAGGAGGTTGCATCTCAAACCCTCCGCTGATTTGTACGAGCAGATTATCTGCTCGGACGTCTCTGCGTTTTCGTGACCCACCCTGCAGGTTTCATTGGACACCTTTCCCATCTTTTTCAGATGGTACCTTAGAACACAATGACCTGTTATGAATCCAGTGAATGTTTTTAACTTGTTCCGTGATAGTTCAAGAACCTTCGAGGTTGTTATGTGTTTTTAGGTATATTATAAATTATTTTAAATCAAGGTTTGAATTTTATATTATAGTTCCTCTTTTTACCGCTATGTGGTACCATCCGCGTAGTATCCTCTTAAACCAGAGCTTTCACAGTCAAAACGGTAATAGAATAAGCCTGAAAATTGACAAAACTGAAAACTCTGAAATTTGCTATAATTTATTGACAAGCCTTCCCCCATGCCAGAACGATGAAATGTTAATATCAATTCCAATACTTACATCTATTACTCAAGCTAATAAAGAATATAAAATCAAACAGAAATGATGCAAATATGATTAATATGTCTAGGAATCAAAATGTAACTTAATTAATAAATTCTTTGTCCGGCGTATATGCATTCGCATAATAATTCGCAAAGATATCAATTCTGCCCACAAGAATGAAGTCGTATTTGCTGTCACTATACATGCGGCTAAACATGGACGGCATACCACAAACATTCACGACCTTTCGTATTAATTAGACGTTAATAAAACTGGTATTCATTACCAACTATAAAGTTAATCCTTATATGTTTCAGTAGTTCTACGTATAACCACAGAATGTGGCTTCTAGCGATAGTTGCACTGCAGGGTGTCCTAACCCTAGCTGATCCTCAATCATCCAGCTTCGTCTTCTACGACCATGATGACAAGCAGAGCTCATCTATCCTGAATCACGTCAGTCCATATCATGCTAGCTTTAATTCAGTGGAAGATAGTGGAGAAGATACGAGAGGATATGTAAACTACGATAGTTTCTTCGCACCAACACAGGCACCTCCAGTACAGACCACAACTGTAGATCCGATTACTTTAGGATGTGGTACTCCACCTGCATCTTGTCCAAAGACGCGTTACCGATCCTTTGATGGATCTTGTAATAATCTGCAGAATCCGGTCTTGGGCACTCCAAATACTCCTTATGTTCGTCTTTTACCTGCTCAATATGCTGATGGTATTTCTACACCAACGGAGGCCAAGTCTGGCAAACCACTGCCTGCTGCTAGGGTTGTGAGTTTGGTTCTGTATCCTGATGTGCCATTGAATGATCCCAAGTGGACTTTGGCGGCTATGCAGTATGGACAGATTATCACCCATGACATGAGTATGATTGCCGGAAGTACCCAAGCTCGTAAGTAGTTCTTTGGTGAATTGGAAGAAGCCTAGCTTAAAACATATCCAATTTTTTAGAACCCCATCAGACAAAGTGTTGCACAGACGATGGACAACTTTTGGACCTAGCCAACTCTCCAGATCACTGCTTCCCAATGTTGATCCCTGCTGATGATCCAGCTCACTCTCAAACCAATACCAAGTGTATTAACTTTGTGAGAACTATCACAACTCTGGACAGAAGATGCGTTCCTGCATATACTCCAGCAGAACAAGTGAGTTCTGAGTAAGACTTAAATAGGCTTGTTATAACCTTCTTAATTTTAGCTTACGAATGTAAACCACTTCTTGGATCTATCGCTTGTATACGGGAACAACAATGATATGGCCCGTCAACTCCGAGAATTCTCTGGAGGTCGTCTACGTGTTGATGTTCGTCAGGGCAAGATGTGGCCACCAAGGGCAACCAATACCTCCGGGTGTATGCTTCAAACCCCACAGGAGGCCTGTTACATGGCGGGTGATACCAGAGTTAATCAGAACCCCCAACTTACACTTCTTCAGATCATCCTATTGCGTGAACATAATCGCATTGCTGAAGCTTTGGCTAAGTTGAACCCTCATTGGAACGACGAGACTATCTACCAGGAATCTCGTCGTATTGCTGTTGCTGAACATCAGCACATCTCTTATTATGAATGGCTCCCGATTTTTATTGGTGTCGAGAATGCCATGAAGAACCGAATTATCTACAATACTAAGGGGCAAATTGATGACTACCAAGAGACTGTCGATCCTACCATCATCAATGAGCATGCCACGGCTGCATTTAGATATTTCCACTCTGCTATCGCCGGTCGTCTTGAGTAAGTCTCTCACGGGATTTTAAATAAAATTTCTAAAATATATGCTGTCCACTTAGCCTCGTAACAGAGCACCGTCACTCCTTTGGCAACATTCGTCTGAGCGATTGGATGCTTCGCCCAAGTGTACTCGAACAAGGAAATAATTTTGACGATCTTTCCCGTGGCCTCTCAACTCAACCTGAGAAGAACGTAGATCAGTTCCATGATAACGAAATTACTCAGTTCTTATTCCGAGGAAACTCTCCTTTCGGAACTGATCTGAAAGCTCTCGACGTTCAGCGAAACCGTGACCACGGCCTGGCTTCTTACAACGACATGCGTCAATTCTGTGGTCTTCCGAAAGCTCATGGTTTCGAAGACTTCCTAGACTTGATCTCCAAAGAAGTGAGTACTGCACTACCTAATCCCATACAATTATGAAATCTATCTTTCCTCAGAACGTAGCCAAACTGAGCCAACTTTACGGATCCCCCGATGATGTGGATCTCACGGTTGGTGGCTCGCTTGAAGCACACGTGGCTGGTACTCTGGCAGGCCCAACCTTCCTCTGCATTCTTACTGAACAGTTCTTCAGGACACGTGCTGGTGATCGATTCTGGTATGAGCATAGTGAGCATGTCAATGGTTTCACTCCAGGCCAGTTGGCAGAGCTGAGGAAGGCCAGTATTTCCCGTCTGCTCTGTGACAATTCCCACCATGTTACGGCTATGCAACCAAGAGGTTTCGAAAGGATTTCCCACAGGTATATATATATTACAGACACCATCAGACAGGAACACAGTTAAACTTAAACCTCACTTTTTAGTAACAACGTGATACCTTGTGACGCCCTACCCGCAGTAGACCTTTCCATGTGGAAAGACTTTGGTGGTCAAGGAGCTGCCCATGTCGCGTTGCCATCTTCAGACTACCATCATTCCTCCCCGTTCCTTTTTAAGAAGTAAAATGGGACATCTTTCTCCGATGGGTAGTTAATTCAAGTTATAAATAAGAATAACTTATACACTAATCTTAAGTCTTATCCAATTAATCTAAATTCAAACCAAAATTTAAACATTTTTTTACAATATCTGAGAAATTTTATTTTTATAAATTGTATATTTTTGTAATAAAATAGTGTTAAAAATTATAAGCTTGATTTGTCCTATATAAATAACGCTAGTTCAGTTTTTGCAACATTTCTAGCAAACAAAATACTTAAGTCCCACTTAAAGAGTTTAGAACGAAAGTAGATTATGTGTATATTTGACCTAAGCATACTTTATTTAGAGCGGAAAGCAACAACTTCAAGTGGTAGCAGATAAGATTAATTCAATTTAAATAGTGATGCCTTCGATAGATCCTGCAGTTATCATTTCGGTTGCAAATTGAAGGTAACCTACTTCCAAGTTTGTATTAAAATATCTGAAGAAGAATATGGCGTTGCTGCCAACAGTGTATGAACATTATACCGGTGATGGTATTACCACCGGTCTATCGGCAGATCAATCTTACTTCACACTGAATAACAAAAACATCACCCTTTATTCCGGAGCAATGCATTACTTCAGGGTTCCTGCGGAACATTGGCGTGATCGTCTACGTAAGATGCGTGCTGCTGGTCTCAACACTGTTGAGACGTATATGCCATGGAACCTACACGAGTTCAAAGATGGTGTGTATGACCTTGGAAATGGTGGTTCTGATTTCAACGATCTCTTGGATATCCAGCGATTCCTGGAGATTGCCAAAGAAGAAGATTTACTTGCTATTGTCCGTCCAGGTCCTTATATATGCAGTGAATGGGACTTTGGAGGTCTCCCCGCATGGTTACTTAAAAATAAGGGCATCCGGGTGAGAACCAGTGACGAATTATTCATGGCACGTGTGACGAAATATTTTAAAATGATTCTGGCTGTATTATCCGTGTTGAACTTTTCAAATGGAGGCCCAATCATTGCATATCAAATCGAGAATGAATATGGTAGTCTGGGACAAAATGATACTAAGTATCTGAATGCATTGAAACAATTATTCTTAGACAATGGCGTTAAAGAATTGCTCTTCACTTCGGATGGCGCAAGTATAGGTAATTTGGGGCAAATACCAGGGGTTCTTTATACAGCGAACTTTGCTGGTGATGCAACGAATCAGTTGAATATTGCCCAGTCTTATCAACCTGGTAAACCTTCCATGGTGATGGAATACTGGGCAGGATGGTTCGATCACTGGACAGAAATGCATCACACTGTAGGACCAACTGCTTTCAGGAAGACCCTTAAAGAGATTTTGGCTTATCCCGCCAGCGTCAATTTCTATATGTTCCATGGTGGAACTAATTTTGGTTTCATGAACGGTGCTAATCTTGAGAATGGCAAAGCTGACAACTCAGGTTTTCAACCTGATACCAACAGCTATGATTACGACGCTGCTTTGAATGAACATGGTGACTACACTTTGAAGTATTGGATCATCCGAGAAGTTCTGGCTTCACATGCAGCCACCCCAGTTAGAACACCTGAACCCCCTGCAATCAAGCCCCTAACAGCCTATCCCCAAATAAAAATTACAGAGCAAATTGATATTCAACCCCTACTTTCGCAACTCCATGATCATTTTGGAAAATATTCAGAGCAATTAGTTACAATGGAGGAAGTTGATCAGAATTATGGATATATTGTTTATTCAAAGAAGGTTTCCATTCCTGCTAATACTGAATTGAAAGTCCTTGGTCATCTTAGAGATACTATGATGGTATTACTGAATGGAGAATTGCAAAGCCCTGTTCTGAATCATCCTAATGACCTGAAAGGTTTCGGCTATTGGAAATCAAAGGATCAGGTTTTAGCTCTTCCGGAATGCAATGATTGCACTTTGGATCTAATTGTAGAAAACTGGGGCAGGGTAAATTTTGGTAATTTGCGTCAATTTGAACAACGCAAAGGCCTGTCTGCTGGTCAAGTACTCATCAATGGACAACCTTTAGAGGGAGTTAACATTACTTCACTCTCGTTCCCTTCATATTGGAATGGATATTACAAGGACTGGGAAGCATATAACAACAAACCCCAAACTGGTCCCAGATTGTATAAAGCCATTCTCAAATTGACCGAAGAACCACAAGATACATACATAGACATGCGTGGTTGGAGCAAAGGTATAGTCATCGTGAATGAATTTGTTCTGTCCAGATACTGCAAACTTGGACCCCAACAGGCTTTATATCTCCCCGGACCCTTCCTCAGGAAGGGAGACAACACCATCTTGGTGTTCGAACATTTTAAGGAAAGCAATGAAGTAGCCTTCCATGCTGGACAAATATTCCATACAATTAAGTAATTTTGTTATTCCTTTGCCGGAAGCGTCTCTTGGCAACTTTATAATTATATTATATCGTCAATTTCTGTCACAATAAATAATTGTCATAAGTAAGTTTGACATGAATGAATTTACCAACTCTGTACGAATATTACACAACTGGTGGAATATCCTGCGGTCTCACAGCAGCGCACTCCCACTTCACCCTTAATCATCGCAATATTTCAATTTATTCAGGTTCTATGCATTATTTCCGTGTTCCTTCAGAGTACTGGCATGATCGACTACGTAAAATGAGATCATCTGGCCTTAACGCAGTTGAGACATACATTCCTTGGAATCTTCACGAACCCCAGCCAGGATTCTATGATTTTGGAAATGGCAGTAGTGATTTTGGTAATATGTTGGATCTCGAATGTTTCCTGAAAACAGCTCAGGAAGAAGATCTCTTTGCGATTATACGCCCGGGTCCTTATATTTGTGCTGAATGGGAATGGGGAGGTCTTCCAAGTTGGCTCCTAAGAACCAATGACATGATTATTCGTACAAGTGATAGAACTTTTATGAGGTTCGTCGAGAGATACTTTCGTGTACTCCTCCAGGTTTTAGCAATCTTACAATTTAGCAAAGGCGGTCCTATAATAGCCTTCCAGATTGAGAACGAGTATGGAAGTCTACGAAGATCTGATATGAAGTACCTCAAAACTTTAAAACGTATTTTAAGGGGAAACAGGATCGTAGAATTACTTTTCACTTCAGATGGACCATCGGCTGGTACTACAGGGCAGATGCCTCACATTCTGTCCACTGGAAATTTTCAAACTGAACCACAGGAAGAACTGGAGATGATGGCGTTATCCCAACCGGATAAACCTTTGATGGTTATGGAATATTGGACCGGATGGTTCGACCACTGGGGGGAAGATCATAATTTAATAAATAATAGAGATTATTCCTATACTCTTGGAATCATTCTCAAATTTCCGGCTTCCGTGAATCTATACATGTTCCATGGTGGTACAAGTTTCGGGTTCATGAATGGAGCCAATTATCTTAATCGAAACTGTAATCATGAAGGCTACCAACCGGATACGACCAGCTATGATTATGACTCGCCTTTAACGGAAGGAGGGGACTATACTGATAAATACTACAGCACGAAGAGACTCATTAATAGATATAACAAATACCCTACCAGACTACCGTTAATGCCTGAGCGTACAAAAAGAACTGCTTACGCTCACATAGAAATAGAAAGCATGATGCGACTGAGGGATATTATACGATATCTACCACATTTTTTCTGCAGAACACCAACACCCATGGAATTACTTCCTATGAACAATGGTGCTGGTCAAAGCTATGGCTATATTATTTATAGAAAATGCAACCTTAGCATACCAGTAAGATCAGTTCTTCAAATAACCGGACATGTATTTGACACTATAATGGTCCTCATCAATGGAGTCCTCAAATCAGAAATCCTTGAAACAGCAGATGATCTTAACCACTTCGGATATTACCGACTAAATAATTCATATCTTGTTATAGAAAAGGATTATACCAATGCAACCCTTGATCTTATAGTGGAAAATGCCGGAAGAGTTAACTATGGAACTTTGGAGCAACTTCAGCATCAGTATAAAGGTCTTTGGCAAGGGCCAGTAATGCTTAACTTTCGACCAATCTACGATTGGTCCATATATCCATTAGAGTTTAGAAAAAAATGGAACTTGAAACTTACAAGTAGAGAAGCATGGAAAGAACCAAGATTGCATATTGGTCCTGCATTATACCGGGCATCTTTGGTTATAAACCAGCCGATGGATACTTATTTAGATATGAGGCAGTGGATTAGGGGCATTATCATCGTGAATGGGTTTGTCTTGGCAAGGTACTCAATAATTGGCCCACAGCATGCTGCGTATCTTCCCGGGCCCTTCCTGAGAAGTGGGATTAACGATATCATCGTGTTTGAACATTTTCAGAGTCCAGGCAAGATTGAATTTAGCAATAGACCTTTATTTGAACGATTTAAAAATGTCGAAGAAGGTTATTCTAGTAATCTGAATATCTATATATCAGATTAACTCTTATTGTTAGTATCCTAGTAGACAGATATAGGGATATACAGATATTATATTCATATATATCTATATGGCAGATTAACTTATTGTCAGAAATCTAGTGAATTCATAAGTAATAATCGTACAAAATGAATGTGTTAGCATGCAGTTGGCATGCATCCTCAAGGCCGCAGCGATGAACTTGGACGAATGAGGACAGTCAAGCGACTGAAGAAGATACACCATAAGTGGAAGTAGGGATGTCGAGTGTAAGAGGAGGAACACTGCTTCCCCCAACTGTGAATAAACACTCTATTCCAACCGCAGCATAGCCGGCATGGCATATTCAGTCTACATACGACATTGAAACATTGCCCATCGTGCTAAAACTTAAATATACAAATAAAGTCATTATCTTATCTATTTTATTTACTCCAAGCAAGCATTACATTTTAAGTATATACTCCAACTTGGTAAGTTCATTCATACAAATATAATTTTTTCACTTCTTCAAATTCTTATGCTTTACAACAGGAGGATGGCTTTAATTGAAAATACAACTATCTATAATCACTACACCCAGCCGAGCATATCTTCAGGATTAACTACAGATAATCCAAATCAATTCACTCTGAATAATCTCCCACTGACCATATATTCAGGAGCGTTGCACTACTTTCGGATTCCCCGAAAATATTGGCGGGATCGTTTACGGAAATTAAAAGCAGCCGGTCTGAATACGGTTGAGACCTATATTCCTTGGAATCTTCATGAGCCTAGACCGGGTGTCTATGATTTTGGAAGTGGTGGATCTGATTTTGAAGACTTTTTAGATGTTGGGGAATTCCTCAAGATGGCACAGGAAGAAGATCTACTTGCTATTGTACGTCCAGGACCTTATATCTGTTCGGAATGGGACTTTGGAGGTTTGCCTTCTTGGTTGTTGGAAGATAACAGCATAGTTATACGTCGAAATGAACCAACCTTTATGGGTCATGTTAGTACCTACTTTAATGCCCTCTTTAAGATTCTCACCGCATTTCAGTTCACTAAAGGTGGACCTATTATTGCCTTCCAAGTTGAAAACGAATATGGGAATGTCAAGGTTGACGGTGAGGAGATTGATCAGAGCTACCTCAAACGGTTGGTAGAGATCTTCATGGAGAATGCCGTGGTTGAGTTGCTTTTTACAAGTGATACTCCCTCAAATGGGGCATGGGGTGCCATACCTGGTATATTAAACACTGCCAATTTCATGACGGAAGCAACACAGGAATTGACTATCCTGAGGGGTATTCAAAAAGAGAAACCCTTGATGGTTATGGAGTTCTGGTCCGGATGGTTTGATCACTGGGGAGAAAAACACCATACAGTAAAAGTCACTCAGTTTGCCAAAGAGTTGGAGGACATTTTCCGATTTCCTTCCTCGGTTAACTTTTATATGTTCCACGGTGGAACCAATTGGGGTTTCTTGAATGGAGCCAACATATTAGAGAAAGGTGTGGATAAAGGTCTAGTTACCTTTGACACCTCGAGCTATGATTATGATTGTCCCTTAAGTGAAAGTGGTGATTACACTGACAAATACCATGCCCTGAAGGGACTTATTGCCAAGTACAGTACCTTGAAAGTAAACTTACCAGACTTGCCACCTGAAAGTACCAAAATTAAACACTGTGATTTGAACGCAATAAAGATGCTAAAATTCATAAACTACTTGAAATCCTTTGCTGTTAAGACCACTCCTAATCTTAAAGCCATGGAACATTTTAACCAATCTTATGGATATATTGTTTATTCGAAAACATTGGATATACAAAGTGGATCTATTTTAAAAGTCTCCGATCGAGTTGGGGGAACGATCATTGTACTTATAAATGGGAAAATGATCAATAAGGCATTTGCGAATAGGACAGATCTTGAAGGATTTGGTTATTGGAAGAAGAAAGATTCGACTATCAAATTAACTGATGTGGATCTTAAAAACGCTAGATTAGATTTAGTTGTGGAGAACTTCGGGAGGGTTAACTACGGCAAACTAGATCAATTTAATCAATATCGTGGTCTTCTTGGAAGTGTTTCCATCAACGAGGAGATATTTGACTGGGAGGTTGTGAACCTGCCGTTTAATAAGGAGTCAAATAATTTGATGATCAACGCACCTGGAACGGATATGGAATGGGAAGATGTCTCCGGCTACACTGGACCAGCTTTATACAGATTTGAATTGAACGTAGATGAAAATGCCATTGGTGATTCCAATCACTTAGTTGATAGCTTTATGGATATGTCCAGATGGAATAAGGGAATTGTTATTGTTAATGGTTTCGTTTTGTCTAGATATTTTAAACTGGGCCCACAACAGACTTGTTATCTGCCAGGAGCTCTACTGAAAGTTGGGAGGAACGATATTATCGTCTTTGAACATTTTGAATTCGGTGGTAGTTTAACTTTTAGTGATAAACCTATATTTTCCACTATGGAGTAATTTTTAAAATTATACCTTTTTAATGTATATCATTTGTTCAGACTTCCAAGTAAAATAGCTATACCAAACCTAATCTGAACTTTTATTTATAATTTACCCAACAGCTGAATATGTTTACAAACTAACTTCTTATCAACATTATCATATATACGCTAGGCCTCGTTTTACTGACTTATAATGTATTATGATATAAAAAAGAGAAAACATACACTCCTTTAACCTTGACCTTGATACCACATACCGCATCGAGTTGTAACTGTATCAGCAACCCACTCACTCTTGGTAGCCGGCTCCGCGACGATGGCAAGAAGCTAGACAAGTGAAAGTTAATTTTAGTATATGTTCAGCCACCGCAGCGAGCGGAAGTCTTCTCGATTTGTGTTTTAAACGACAAGATAAAATGAGCGGCATCAAATTGTACGGCGTGTCTGATGGTCCGCCATCTTTAGCATGCCGGCAAGCTTTGAAGGCTCTCGGAGTAGACTTTACACTTGTTCCGGTGAATTTCAACATTGGCGAGCATTTGACGGCTGATTACGAAAAGGTATCTGTAAAGTGACAATGAAAATACGAAGCCTTGTGATATTGTCCTATTTTTAGCTAAATCCACAACGCGAAATTCCTGTCCTAGATGATAACGGTTTTCTGTTGGGCGAAAGGTGGGTGTCAACCGTTCTGTGGGTGTTGGTGTTAATCGACTTGTAGTTGCTATGGCGTTTCGGTTGACCTCTTTTTCTATTGATTTCGATATTTTATGATTTCCAGCAATGCTATTCTGCAGTACCTTGCCGAAAAGTATGGGAAAGATGATAAATTGTATCCCAAAGATCCCAAGGCCAGGGCCATTGTTAATCATCGTCTTTGTTTCAATCTGGCTTCGTATTATAAGAATATTGGAACGCACGTTGTATGTATTCAGTATTTTAGAATAGGAAGACTCATTTAATGAATTACTTTCATTAAAAATAGATGGCTCCTATCTTCTTCAAAGTTGAACGCTCCGACTTCAGTCTGAAAATGGTAAACCTATCACTTAAAATCTTCAACGAGTACTTCGAACGTACCGGCTTCAAATATGCCGCTGCCAATCATCTTACCATCGCTGACTTTCCATTGGTTACCGCCACCATGTGTCTCGAAGCCATCAAGTTCGATATCAGTGGGTACCCACTAGTCGATCAATGGTATCGCACCTTCAAGGCTGAAAATCCTGATCTGTGGGGCATCTCTGCGGAGGGTATGAAGGAGATTCATGATTTTGAGTTTGTTCAACCGCCTGACTTATCCAAATTGGACCATCCTCTCTACCCAGTTCGTAAATAAGCCATGTTCGAAACTTTGTATTGGCATGTACGAGTATTTATAAGTAAATGTTTTATGATTCATTTCACGTTTTACGTACTTTTAATATATGTTCTGCTATATTGCAATTGTAATAGACCACACAAATATAGTATTAGTAATTGCCACCACAAATAAAATACACATGTATAGATAAGATTAGATAAGCTGACTGGGAGTGTGACACATTGGAAACCCATTAGTTTAGTCTATAACACAGTTTAGTTTAGTTGAAAGTGTTCTTCCTGAAACTTGCAAAAATGTCCTCGGAGAAGGAGACTAACGAAATTCGTGGTACGGTGGATGTTGAAATTAAACCTGGGATGCGTTTAAATGCCACCCCATACCTCTGGATTTATGATAAGCGTCTTCCTTTGGAGGACAATATCCAGAAGATAGTGGTTTTTCATAATACTGACGCTCTGGAACCCATTGTGAGTATAATATTTTAACTCTTAGCTTTGAAGTCGTCATGTGAGTTGTAATAAGCAGAAAAACGGGAACTCTTTAATTATATTCAGTCAGTATCCTCTCTGTTCTCGTAATGAAAGTTGAATTATAAGTGGAAGTCCTACTAACGAGGACCCTTCTTGTTGAAATTTATTCTATACGGGTTTGTACCAGCTAACCTAGCTGCTAGAACATATCTAAATACAACATAAAATTTAACCACTGTTTTCAGCCATCAAATGGCAGATATTCTCTAAGACTAATCTCACATCCCAAGATGCAGCAATACAGTCAAGAGCACTTTATCACCCAATACACAGTGGACGAAGATATAATCGCCGGATATCATATCAAACTAGTTCAGTGTGTCCAAGACACTATTCGGTTCTTTTTCCTGTCTACAAAGAACATCGATAATGAGCTCCTCCTTCAAATGTCCTATGATCAGGTTGTGGTAGAGGAATTCGTACATCAGCAGAAAATCGACGATTTGATATCACTTCTAATGAGCAGTGTTTTAAGCGATGATGGAGAAAGTGGCGCCTTAAATATTGTCTTCCATCTGTTGAAAAATGGATATCTGCGAAATTTGACGGTCTCCTTCGCTCAGAAAGTAATCGATATTGCCCAGAATGATAGGAGTTCCTCGTCATTTGCTATATCAATATTGATTCATATCCTACGTGCGAAGAAAGATATTCTACTAGCGAATAAAACATTTGTTATTCAGAACCTTAAGGTACCTTACATCATGCGCAATCTGAAGACAACAGCAACAAATTCTGATCATGAATTCTATCACCGCATCTTTTCCCTTATCAATTCGCTGATTATGTGTGCCAAGTTAGAGAAACGCGCCGCCATTTTAGCGGAATTGGGTACTTCTGAGAATCAGAGCATATTTTATGAATTCCTTATGGAGAATACTGATTTGGAGGATACAATTACGAGAGAGATTTTCATTTTGCAAGCAAGGCTTTTAACGTATGTTTCTGTCTTATCGAATTGAAGCCAAAGTAAGTTAAAATTTGTTCCCAGGCACAAATATACGGCACTCTATAAAAAAACAACTATACCTGAAGAGAAACGTGATAGCGTTGCAAGTCTTGCAAGCAGTGATTATGATTTCTTGGAAAATACCGATAGGTCCAGCATGTATGAGAGTGGTCCTTGGGTGAGCAATCTTCAACGTGAATCATCTTTGTCTATGTTAAGTCTAACTTCAATTACAAAATTAACAGAGTATCCTCTCCTAAACAAATGTCTAGGTAAGGCATTTATGTGATATGGTCTTAAGGGTAGGGAATATATCAGTGAATTCATTTTACGATTCTAGAATATGGTAAAAACTTCTACCATACATACTTTGACAGTTTGGAAAAGAGCGATTATTCCTGTGATGCTGAATTGTACACTATCGCTCAGAATATTATCAGTCTCCTGACGAATTTACTCTGCATAGGCGTACGAGTACATGCTCAAAGTTATTACCTACCAATGTTTTTCGCTCCTAAAGAAACAAGTACCAGAGATGGAACACATACAGTCGAGTTTTTCGAAGAACTTTTTGTGAAGACATTAATGATGCTTTTCAGGACAAAGGCTCAGATGAGAGTAAAAACCAAAGGAGATTTTCAGAAGGTATGCAACTCAATATTCCAAAAATTAGGCAACATAATGTATACTTAACCAACTTTTTGCCTTTTATAGTTATATCAAATTATCAAAAAGCAACTAGTTTTGGTTTTCGAACAACGTCCGATAGATTTCGAACATTTGGATATGGTAACATCGACAATTACCTACTCAACTGTACAGGATCTTCAACAAAAAGAGCGAGATGATCGTTGGGAAAAGATTTATACAAGAAATCCATGCATCCAGGAGTTAGTTCAAGAGTTCTCTATTCGTAATATGGAAATAATTGCAATGACTCGTTACAAGGTCTTACAAAAAGGCTTTGTTTTTAAGAATATGAGCCATAGACATAAATATTTCTCGCTTGCATTAATGAACGATTTTAGTTCGCTTCTCTACAATGATTGTACCGAAGCAGGTGTATCTATCAATAAATGTCGATTGTGTATTCCTGTGACAGGCATTAAACATATTATTCATGGAGAAAATTGTAATTTAAGGGCTAATCATGTGTACGTAACCAATAAGCTGACCATATAACTTATTATTAACCAAATAGTTATCTAAAAGTATATTATTTTTATAGAGTACCTGCGGATAAAACCAACTGCGTTTTTACAATCTCTTATGAGTTATTAGAGACGACATCAAAGGAATCAATCGATTGTTATTTTAACAAGGATTATGCAAGTCATGAGGAAATGGCCAACCTCACAGAATATTGGAAGGATGGTTTAAATCTACTGATTGGTACAGCAAATTACAAAAGTAACAAAATTAAAGAAGAACTGAAGGAACTCAATGAGCTTGATTGCAAATTGCAGTTGATTGAGTTACAAGATGTAGAAATCCCAATGCAGGCACCACCAGTACCTCCTTTTGAAATATCCGCGCTTTTATAACTTGTAATTATTCAGTGCATACTAGCTCCATCTACTAATTTGAATTGAAAACAAATATACTAGTAGATTTTACGACTTTTACGAACAGATTTTTTGATAGAAATACAAATAAAGGTAATATTATTTATTACAATTCACAGATAGTTAGTTTATGTCGAATTACGTTAGTGAAATGTTGTTTAAAAATTTAAAACCCTCCGGCGAGGAAATTCCCGTAGCATTTCATTAATTTAATATTTTAGGACATACTTGCGCCATCTGTCAGTCGAAATCATATTAATTTAAATTATAAAGCAAATTTAAATTGTTAAATATATAATATATACACTTAAAAGTAATATTTTTAACTTAAAATAAGCATATTTTGTTTGCAGATTGTGATGAATATTATGGAAATGTGGATTAATAATTTAAAATTTAATTCTTGGTGCTCGGACAAACTCGATAATTATCGTGCAAAAGGCACACCAATGATAAACATGTTATTTCGCCTAAATTAATTTTTAATATGTAAGAATTACTATTAAAAACCAATATTGGGTATAGTAAACGGAAAGCAAATGTTACATAATAAATTAAGCAGTTGGAATCATTAAAAGTATTAAATCATTTTAAATTTTGATTCGAATGTACTCGTTGATGTTCGTGAAAATGGAGATTCATCGACTCAACGGCCACAAACAAATTTTGTTTTCTGTTGAATCTGTACACTTCGCCGTGTTAGATTACTAAATATCAAAGTAATTAAACTTGGGTGTTTGGCATTTGTAGATGCAAAGCTCATTCTAACGATTAGTACGGCGAATTCCTTTCGCATGTCATAATTTGCTAGTGGTGGGGAGGACGCGCGCCAAGTCTGTGTTCGCTTGAGCTGCGCCTCGTCCGACTCGTTGCCTTTCCGCCTTCCTCGCCGTGTGGACGCCATCTTAGCACCACCGCTTTCAAGTGTTGAAACAACTCGCAAAACTTCGCCTGAGAAAGCCAGCGACGCGTTGCTTCACCGGCAACATTCATCCAACTACAGTCTACACCAACGGCGTAAGTGTACATGTCAATAATTTGCGTACTTTCACCGTTTCGACTACTTCATCACTTTATGCGTGCAATTAGTCTTCGAGTGAAGTGTGTATGTGCATAGTTTATTTCAGCATGTAGTGATGTTTTAGATTAAATGTACTGCTTGTAGTTTTGATGTAAACTAATACAATTTGTTTGGCTTGTGTGCAGAAGATTGATACAAACATGTCGAGATACCGCGAGTGGGACCTTACATGCAAGGTGTATGTGGGTAATCTCGGCTCGTCGGCCAGCAAGCACGAGATCGAGAGCGCCTTCAGCAAATATGGCCCGCTGCGCAACGTATGGGTTGCGCGCAATCCGCCCGGCTTTGCCTTCGTCGAGTTTGAGGATCCCCGGGACGCCGAGGATGCCGTTCGAGGATTAGACGGAACGTGAGTACTTTTATCGGTTACTTTTGTTGTGCCACATACACGTGGAGCCATCTATTGGCATAGGGATGAACACGTGTGGCTGGAGGATGTCAAAAACTGTTCTGCTCATTTTTATCAGCTTAAAGTAAATTTACTGGGTGCTTTCTATTAAATATTCAAAGATATGTAAAGTGCAATGTGTATATATTGAGGTTCTTTGATATGAATGATAATCGACAGACTGGTGTACCTGTCGATTATCATTCATATCGCAATTATCGAGAAAATACCGTGCATCGTTTGTTGGCAGTTTTTCAATATATTTTCGAACATTTATTAATTAAATCAACGAAATAATTATCGTACAGAAAGCATTAAAGTAGTACATGAATATCTTTCTTGCGGCGGCTTGCCGCGTTGTGGAGCTCGGTGCTCGTTAGATCACTGCAGTTAAGCAACGTCGGACGTAGCTAGGCG
>JAODAC010009014.1:0-27558 GCA_027575185.1 Mimaenictus wilsoni
AATCAATTTTTGTTTGATAGTATTTAGTATGTTAAGTTTTACTTGTTACTTATTATAATGAATGTATGTAATGGAAGCGGGGGGGGGGGGAAGTAATGTGCCAATAAACGTTGTCTACTACAAATAAGAACAAAAACCCAATTTGAGTCCCAGCAATATGACAGCAATATCCATGAGTCACTTCTCATACCGAAGGAGGAGGAGCTTCTTACATTTACCAATGTGTTGATTGACGCCAACCCTTTTCCAGTCTCTTCCAACCACAACTCTACTCGTTTTCCTCCTCTGCCCTCCTTCAAAGTCCATTCCACCTTCACCTCACGACATTCCCCTGCTAGGTGGTCCCAGGTATCCAAGGCCTTCCCACATAACACACACCGGGTGTACTCGGTCCCCATCCAACCCTTACGCCCTCTCTCCTCCGACCCACATCTCGCCCATGCCAGAATCACTCTCTCCATCCGGGACATGTTCTTGTTTCCGAAGTACCATGGTCTCCTGGACCTTCTGGACCGATCACCTGGACCTTCTGAAATGTCGAGTTATATGTGCTGCTGCTAACTCTACTTTGCCTCTCCTGTTCTTCCACTTACCTTCCTATGCTCCGCACGAGTTCTTCCGCAGATCGAAAGTATCGACATCTTAATTTTCGATACTTTTCTTAACGGATACATTCACCGCCATCTACAAGTGCATAGTAGAAGTTGTCCGAATATTCTCTATGAATTACTCATTTTCAACAATATTATGTTAATCAAACCTAGATGGCGCTCCTATCCAAAAACCTAAAACACTGAATACATTAATTATAATCGAATAATTTCAGTGAACAACACAAGAACAACAAAAGACTTAATAAAAATCATAGATTTTGAAACATTCTATTTGGATGTAATCGCTATGATATTACAGTGTATGTATTCGGTGTGGCAGATGATAAATCATCATTTGATGAAATTAATAAACGACTGTAAACGCGGCACAGCGCGGCGGTCGGTAATTAAGCGTAATCAGATGAGTGTAATCCTTTCAAGTCGTACTCGATCATTTCGTATACAATTGTAATGCCGGCTTATTAATTTTCATATACTAATATACACTATGTTCTTAGACATATTATCATATAACCCATTTTTTAACTTATAACTGCTTATAACTGTTAATACCATGATGTTATACTAAAAAAAGATGTTGATGTGGAATAAGTCCGGTGGGAGGCATAATATATCATAGGCAATCAGACATTGGTAGCATTAGAATTGTCATTAGCCAACGAAGGTGTTGATGCGTTTGCGTCAAATTTCTTTCCAGTGTATTAAATCAATCAAACATTGGTAGTATTAGATTTGTCATTAAACATTACATTTCTCCGTTCGATTATATTCGATTTGTAAAACTAAAAGCGCCCTGTATATAAAACTATAACAAGTGGCAAGTTGGCCACTCGAGTCACGGCCATTATCACATTTATATTTATCACTCTCTGCTCTCTTCTTCGCCACTCTTCTCTTCTCTGTAGAGAGGAGCATCATGCATCTCGCTCTCTATTGTAGTCCTCGTTGCAGTTGGTTTCTCGGCTTGCTAGGACGACTTTTTGTTGGCATTCGGTTGGCCGCCTGGGAGTTCATTAGGCAACTATTCGCGCTTCATCGCCTTCGAAGTCGGCGCGAACAATTCGTTGCTTATAAATTTATAAGCGCATTTATATATATATATGTGTGTATAAAGTGCGGCACAGCCTGTGCAAGAAAGAGAGCTGGTTCGTCCATTGCGCATGATGATGGGTCGCTTCCTAATTGCGACCGAATGGTGCGCTAATAAGCGGCACGGCACGACAATTCATCCGCGTGCCGCGACCGCACAAAGGTGAATAATTTATTTTTAATGGACCGGCATAAATAGCGGATTAACGCCCGGATTTGCGGGCGTGTGATATACACGCGGACACGTAGAGACGTAGAGTTTATAAAGTTTATAGAGTTTAAGCATGAGGTGCGCACGCAGCGAGAAACGCTGCTGAGCTGCTGAATTATGTGCGAGATTGGTGGCTAGCAAATCGCCGGATGATTTTCTCCTTTGGCTTCACTTTGCTTTGCATTGCACGCTAATTGATTATAGGACGAATCGTGGCAATTGTGACAATAGTAATGACGACTATCGTAAATTAATACAGGGGGATCATGTAAAGTTATTCAAGTTAAATTGAAGAATGGTATGAATCTTATTGTGAGTTATTGTAAGTTCAGAAATGGACTTATTTTGATTTCGTTAGATTTCACCAGACCAAAATAAAGGGATATCCCCGGTTGGAGGCATCATATTGTCTTTTAAGTGAAAATATCAATCCATAGAGACTGTATGTGATGCGAAATATTCGAATTGTCGTTAGAGAGGAAGGATATATCCGAACATGAATGTTTCTACAGAACTATTACAAAACCACCGGTCGTAGGCATCAATTGTTCAACTTCAGGACAGAAATATGCAATCAAAAAAAATTGAGTCTTTCTTGTGTTGAGGAAAATTACTTTATTTCTTCAGATAATTTTACCATAGTTTTCACATTAAGTAATGACAAAGGTACAATTGCGATAATTTTCTTGAAATCTAGAAAAGTTGTAGGAATTTTCTCGACTTAAGTATGAAGCTGAAGAGTTTGTGCATCTTCTGAGTATTCTATCTGACGCTAGGTATTATAATAAGTACACAAAAGCCCTTTAAAATTTATGTATTTTCGAAATTTTCAGAAACATACTGGGGAAAATCAAGTTTTCTGGTGAAACTAATAAAGATATCAACATTTTGAGTGCAGTTTTAGATAGAAGAAGAGTTTCTCTTTCGAACGGTGGTATACAGAAATCTGTATAGTTTATAATTAGGGCGTTACAGCTCATTGAATTAGACGAATTTATGAATTTTTCAAATTCCCACCTTGAAAAACCTCATTTTCCGGCAAAACTAATAGAGATAATTTTATCATTCTTTCAAATTCGGATAGAAGAAGATTTTTTCTATAAGATACATATATCGATGGGTATGTTTAGTTTATACTAAGGGTTCAATAACCCTTTGAAATTGATCAATTTTTGAATTATATTATAATAAAGGAACACACCGCGGAAAATTGTAGTTTCTACCTAAATTAATACAGATAAGATCATTTTCTTGACGAGAAATGAAATAGAGAGAGTTGCTGCGTCGATTAAGAGTAGCCATAAATCTGTGAGGAATATAGTAAAGGCTACATAGTTCTTTTAAATTTGAACAATTTTCGGAAGCACTAGAAACATATGTGTTAATGGTAACTTCAGAAAATATTTGAATATTTCAGGAAATATTTGAATATTTGAACAGTTCTTCATATCTACCGAAATTTGTCTTACATAAATTAATATTAATCATGGGACTTTATATCTGATAATAAAATGACAATTACGACAATACTAATGGTCCCTCTATACTACTGAGTGCTCTGTCAGATTAATCTAAGAAAACGTTTCTTAACTAATTTAATGATCTGTTAATGTTCATGAATAGAAGAAGGAACAATGGTGACAATACTAATGGACACATTAAAAAATTGCGCAATTATTCAAAACAATATAGAAACTTTTTTTTAAAAATGACATCAGCAATCAGTATTCATCTGATTATAAGCATAAACGGAGGAAAAGCGAATTGCAACAATACTAATGATCACAACAACAACAAAATCCGATATTCATTTTCCGAGTAATCTCACACAACCTTATATAAATACACACAACTTCTCAGGTGATTTTGTATATAAATAGAAGAAAAGACAATTTGCGACAATACGAATGAGAGCACTACTACAAATTGATTCTAAACACTCTTTATGTGTGTATTCATCAAAATGATTAATTTTGAAAATATTCGTATTATTGATCGTTAACACTTTGTATATAATAAATCTGGACAAGCTGTTTATATTTGTAACCTATTGTTATCGCTTCAGTTATTTATTACTGGAAGATGCGTGTACCTTTAGGTTCTTTCTTAATTTTTATTTTTTGGTAATTTTGGTGTGCTGTGCAACAAAGGAGCGCAGCTCTTTTGATGACGCAATTTATCACAGCTGGATGTGTGGGCACGTGGTGGAACACACTGCGCAGGCGCAGGTGGCTTATCCGTGAATGCATGTGCTTACATGGCTTTACATCACTCGGCGACGGCTTAAATTGTCATTCTGGGTATTAATTTTCACTTTCGAAAGTTAAATTCTGTTCTTTAGAGGTGATTGCGTGTAATTTTCATTTTCTTTCAAAAATATAAATAAAATTAAAGAAAAACAGGCTTAAGCATAGATTTTCTATAATTTCTGATGAAATGTAAGATGAATGGGTATATCAATAACTTAATAAGATTACTTGCGCCCTTGCAATCTTTCAGAAATTCGAGATTTTTTTGGAATCTTTCGACAACTCGAAATGCTTGCAAGAAGAAACATTTTTTTGCCATTACCCGTATTCCTCAATATGTATAAGCATATAAGCAACTCCATAAGCTCATTTACACTATTTTCGTTATCATCTTAAAGAAATCGGAACGATTACGTGGTGAAAGAGATTCCATGTCTTTACAGATATATTCGTCAAGTTTCAGCTTGAAGAATAAAATGTAGAAGATGTACAAGATGCATATAAACAACTTCATAAGATTACTTGCCTTATTTCCTCGCAATTTTTTTGAAATCTTTTGACAACTCGGAATGTTTGCAATAAAAAACAAGGTTTTTATCTTTACCAGTATTCCTCAATATTCTATCAATGAAACAAAGGATGTATAAGCGTATATACAACTGCATAAGCTCATTTACACTTTTTTCCTCATCATCTCGAATAAACTCGGAACGTTTACGATGAGAGAGGGATTCCATGGTTTATAGATATATTTGTCAAGCTGAAGCATAAAATGTATACGATGTATAACAAGCATATAAACAACTTCATAAGATTACTTGCCTTATTCCCTTAGAATCTTTCAGAAACTCGATTTTTTTTGGAATCTTTCGAAAACTCGAAATGTTTGCAATAAGAAACATTTTTTTTGTCTTTACCAGTATTCCTCAATATTCCATCAATGAAACAAAGGATGTATAAGCATATATACAACTGCATATGCTCATTTACTCTTTTTTTCCTCACCATCACAAATAAACTCGGAACGTTTACGATGTGAGAAGGATTCCATGGTTTTACAGATATTTTCGTCAAGCTTCAGCAATGAAACATAAAATGTATAAGATGTGTAACAAGCATATAAACAACTTCATAAGATTTCTTGCCTTATTTCCTTGGAATCTTTCAGTAACCCGATATTTTATTGGAAACATTCGACAACTCGAAATGCTTGCAAGAAACAGTTTTTTTTGCCTTTACCAGTATTCGTCAATATTCCACCAATGAAACAAAAGATGTATAAGCATATAAGCAACTCCATAAGCTCATTTACAATTTTTTTCTTCATCATCTTAAAGAAATCGGAACGATTTCGAGGAGAAACAGATTACATGTCTTTACTATTCTTAATCCTCAATTTTCTATCAATGGAAACATAAGAAGAATAAGCATTAAACAACTTCATAAGTTTACTTACTGATTTTGCTTGCAATCTTTTACGAAAATCGAAAAATTTGTGAGGAGGATTTTCCATGTCTTTACCGTATGAATTGTTCAATTTTCTATTGATGTATTAGCATAAGCGTGTAAACAACTTCATAAGATTCCTCATTTTCCTCGCATTTTTTCAGAAACTCTAAGAGCCTGCTAGAAGCGTTTGCTTTTCATTATATAATTCTACAAATAAATAGAAGACCATTCTTAACGAATGATAAAGTTAAAATTACGATAATCGTAATAATAGCCCTGGCAAAATGCAAGCAAACGATGATTTTATTCATCTTTTCGATAATTGAGTGCAACACCCCACCGGGCTGTGCTGTAGGACTGTAGGGTTGTAGGGTTGTTGGGTTTGGTTTAGCGCGTCGATTCGAATTTAATTTACTAAATGCGCTCACAATCAGTTAGTTACACACGATGAAACTGTTGAGCTGTTGAGGGCCGTGCCGCATTGATTTATTCGCGCTCTGCCACTCTTTCCGCACATCCTCTTCCTCGCTTCCCGCCGTGGCGGAGGGAACACATCCTCCTTCTGTGAATCGCTTTGTATCCTCCCAGCCCTGGCCCATCTCTCGTAAACGCGTCGAATGCACGCACGACAAACGCCAGAACGCTCGCATGTGAAACAGGCCATGGTGGAAGTGTCGGGCGAGTGCGAGTCAAGCAGATATCGTTTATCAAACCGTGTAAATAGGATAAGTGGGATAAGGGGTGGGAAATGCGAGGGAAATGGGGCCTCCCTAGCTCACACACGGGCGCGTACCACTCGGAAAACGGGAGAGGAAGGCAGAAAAAGGGTGTTAAACGGGCCAAACCCCTCGTTACACGTGATTATGCCCAGCATATGGTGAAGGGAACATTTTTCTGTAAAGAAGTTACGGTTGAATTACATTTGTAAACTTTTCAATTTGTATGATAATGTAATATGTATATATTTTTGAAACGGATTGGAATTGTCGTCAAAATAAAAATATAAAATTTGCAGAAATTCACTAATTCTTAACTTGCTTTTTATGAATTTCTGATGAATTGCTATTTTGATTAAATGTTTTTGTGAAACATTAGAATTGACGCCAAAAAGAAAAGTAATATTTTCATATCTTAGGTGATAATATTTTATTTTTAATGAGTTACAGATTGAATTAAATTTGTAAACTTTTCAATTTCTATGATAATGCAATATATATTTATTTTTGAATAAGATTAGAATTGTCGCCAACCTGAAAAAATAATGTTTGTAGAAATTCACTAATTCTTAGGTAGTTTTTCATGAATTTCTGATGAATTGCTATTTTGATTTAATATATATGTGCAATATTAGAATTGACGCCAAAAAGGAAATGAATATTTTCATATCTAAGGTGATAATATTTTATTTTTAATGAGTTACAGGTTGAATTGCATTTGTAAACTTTTCAATTTGTATGATAATATAATATGTATATATTTTTGAATCGGATTGGAATTGTCGCCAAAATAAAAAAATACAATTTGCAGAAATTCACTAATTCTTAACTTGTTTTTCATGAATTTCTGATGAATTATTTTGATTAAATATATGTGTTAACATTGGAATTGACACCAAAAAGAAAAGTAATATTTTCATATCTTAGGTGATAATATTTTATTTCTAATGAGTTACAGGTTGAATTAAATTTGTTAACTTTTCAATTTTTATGATAATACAATATGTATTTATTTTTGAATAGGATTGGAATTGTCTCCAAACCAAAAAATTTAATTTGCAGAAATTCACTAATTCTTAACTTGTTTTGCCTGAATTTCTGATAAATTGCTATTTTGATTAAATATATTTGTATAACATTGGAATTGACACCAAAAAGAAATGTAATATTTTCATATCTTAGGTGATAAGATTTTATTTTTAATATGTCACAGGTTGAATTAAATTTGTAAACTTTTCAATTTGTATGATAATGTCATATCTATATATTTTTTGAATAGGATTGGAATTACCGACAAACTGAAAAAATAAAAAAATAATATTTGTAGAAATTTACTAACTCTTAGCTAGTTTTTCAAGAATTTCTGATGAATTACAATTTGAATTCAATATATGTGTTAGATTGGAATTGACGCCAGAAAGAAAAGTATTATTTTTATCCTTGATTCGTTAGAAAAACTTTTGATAATTTCTCAACCCTAAATAAGAGTCCGTCTGGTGGTAACTTTAGTATTGTCATCAGTTTGAAAAAGCCGGGCAGGCGCATCATATATACTAATTGTAAAATATAAGATTTTTCATTCTTAGAAAAATGAATAATTCGTATATTATATCGATAAAATTTGTTTATATAGACTGACAATTACAATTCTATTAATTGACATTAGAATGTCTATTATAAGTGTAGATTATTAAGGTGTTCCGCCATCTATCGACGAATAGGGTACAACAACAGTTTGATTATTAAAAATTTACAACCACGAAATTCTTATTTGCCATGGAAATTTTATCTTACAATCGACGGAATATATTTAAAATTGCAAAAACTTCAAATTATAAAAACCACAAATAGAGCCGGAAATTCTCCGGTTGGATCCATCATATATCCTCGAAAATAAAGAGATATAACCCAGAAATATGTACTAAGAAGTGCCCTGTCGAATTTTATGAATATTTTCGCTGAGACAAAATGCCTACCAACGAATTCTCATTTCATCTCATCTCACATGACATATTTCCACTCATTGTCAGTCTCTGTCCGGTATCTGCCGCCTCCAGAGAGTCTCCTGAGCCGCTCAGTATGCGTCAAGCTGTCTGCAAACACCGGAAACGCGTGCATTTCATCCTCACATATCACTCGCATAAGTTATACTTAACACCACACTAAACACACGAACGCAACTTGTACTTGTCGCCTCTTTCTATAAACGCCCCGAAAATACACATAGACAAACACACGCACTTTTTCACAAACACATAAACATAGAATGCCTATCTGTAAATGAAAAACTTTGACAGTAGTATTTCGTTGCGGCATTTCGTGCATCGTTCGCATTCCACGCCCGCCGAAACACGACCGATTCTTAAATTAGGCTGACGTATAGTCGGGTAATTAACAAGCACAATTATACGATTACGGTAGGAAGACGAGCCTTTTTGGTGCTTCGATGTGTGCGTTTCGGGGTTGGGGAGGCGGAGGGTAGGAAAGTGGAAGGTAGGGTGGCTCTCATTAGGAGGAATGCAGCGCTAAACGGACATGTGTTACACAAATATTAATCATGTTTGATGCGTTTTTGGATAGGAGAGAAGGAAACAAGGAGCGCGACGTCAACGTCGTCACTCATTCATTTTATGTTGTACCAACAAATATTTAACATATGAAACATGATATGCGATTGGCTTGAATTTACTATGTAGTGACAATTCCAAACTTATTCATCAATTGTTTATCATCAAGTGTTTAGAAATTGCAAATTATGATGTGCTTCCACCTAACGAACTAAAAACAAATTATCTTTCATAAAAATATTCAGGGCATTTATATTTAAACATTAAAATAGGATTTATTTGCGTCACGTGACAATTCCAATCTTATTCATCATAATTACATATTGTAAAGGATAGATTCTGATGTTGTGCTGCCATCTATTGAGAAAAAGGCAATTTAATTTGTTTAAAACTGTCATTTTTAAACATAGAGATTAGATTCATTAATTTATAGTGACAATACGAAACTTATTCAACAATATTGGATTATAAAATACGGATTATGATGTGCTGCCATCTAGCGTACGAAAACAAATTAAGTTGCATAAAAATATTTGGCGCATTCATATTTAAACATCAAAATACGATTTATTTGCGTTTAGTGACAATTCCAATCTTGTTCATCATTATTAGCCTTGGTAAGGGTTATATTATGATTTTGTGCTGCCATCTATTCAGGAAAATGCAATTTAATTTGTGTAAAACTGTCATTGCAATCGTTTTTAAACGTAGAGATAAGATTCATTAATTTAGAGTGACAATACGAAACTTATTCAACAATATTGGATTTTAAAATACGGATTATGATGTGCTGCCATCTGGCGTACGGAAACAAATTAAGTTACATAAAAATATTTGGCGCATTCATATTTAAACATTAAAATACGATTTATTTGCGTTTAATGACAATTTCAATCTTGTTCATCTTTATTAGCCTTGGTAAGGGATATATTATGATTTTGTGCTGCCAACTATTGAGGAAAAGTCAATTTAATTTGTTTAAAACTGTCATTGCAATCGTTTTTGAACGCAGATATTAGATTCATTAATTTAGAGTGTCAATACGAAACTTATTCAACAATATTGGATTTTAAAATACGGATTATGATGTGCTGCCATCTGGCGTACGGAAACAAATTAAGTTACATAAAAATATTTGGCGCATTCATATTTAAACATTAAAATACGATTTATTTGCGTTTAATGACAATTTCAATCTTGTTCATCTTTATTAGCCTTGGTAAGGGATATATTATGATTTTGTGCTGCCAACTATTGAGGAAAAGTCAATTTAATTTGTTTAAAATTGTCATTGCAACCGTTTTTAAACGCAGATATTAGATTCATTAATTTAGAGTGACAATACGAAACTTATTCAACAATATTGGAATTTAAAATATGGATTATGATGTGCTGCCATCTAGCGTACGGAAACAAATTAAGTTACATAAAAATATTTGACTCATTCAAATTTAAACAATAAAATACGATTTATTTGCGTTTAGTGACAATTCCAATCTTGTTCATTATTATTAGCCATGGTAAGGGATATATTATGATTTTGTGCTGCCATCTATTGAGAAAAATGCAATTTAATTTGTTTAAAACTGTCATTGCAATCGTTTTTTAACATAGAGATTAGATTCATTAATTTAGAGTGACAATACGAAACTTATTCAACAATACTGGATTATAAAATACGGATTATGATGTGATGCCATCTAGCGTACGGAAACAAATTAAGTTGCATAAAAATATTTGGCGCATTCATATTTAAACATTAAAATACGTTTTTTTGCGTTTAGTGACAGTTCCAATCTTGTTCATCATTATTAGCCTTATTGGCATTATTAGCATTATGGTAAGGGATATAATATGATTTTGTGCTGCCATCTATTGAGGAAAAGACAATTTTCTATGTGTGAAATTGTCCATGCACTCTTTCTTCAACATTCTCATTAGATTCATTAATTCCCAGTGACAATACCAAACTTATTCATCGCCATTGAAGCTTAAAAAGACCTTTTATGATGTGCTGCCATCTTGCGAACAAAAAACCAAACTAACTTACATAAAAATATTCCGCTCGATCGCATATAAAACAATAAAGTATGAGTTATTAACAAGTGACAATTCAAATGTTGTTCTCCTACCTTCTCTTCGATTTCTAAACTAAAATCATTTGACACATTCTCAAAAAACAAGCAACTATTGAGAATTAGAAAGAGCAGATGTTAAGTCTTCTGCATTGTCCCTCGACATCGACAAAGCATTAGAAATGGTCTAAAACGCGTTTTAAAAACCGTTTAAAAGCAAATCAAGGCACACTTTAACAGTTTTCAAATACTTGAAATTGAAACTCGCAAAATGGAAATCTTCAAAGCCACCTCGTGTCTTCGTGTCCTCGACTCTCCACGAGTGTGTTTGTCGTAGACTCCATCCCGCCAGCCAGACAATTGATTAATGATTATTTACGACGACAATTTGTTTTGTGGTTGGCCGTTTTTTTTTTTCTTTTCCTTTCTTTTCTTTCGTTTCCATTCATACCTTTGCGTTTAAGGCCGAGATTTTTGAATGTGGCGTGCAATGCGCATGTTTACGGTCATTATCGAGGGTTGCGCGCGCCGCTCTTTTGTACGCCACCAGGTGCAAGAATTTCGAAAAGAAGAAGGGAAGACGGCGAAGAACAGGAAGATGACGCTGACCCTAAACTAAAGAGTCACATAAGTTAAACACTTAAACATGCAGCATATTGTTACAGGGGCGCACGTGGTCCGAATAAGGGAGAGAGAGAGAGGAGGACAATAAGAGTCAATTAAAGTCAAGTTTGTAAGTTTAGATAGATGAGATATCGTACAGAGAGTTATAAGAGTGCAATTAGATGCTTATTCTCCTTCTAATTTTTATTTGTTGTTAAGGAAAGGTGTAATTTGGTACCTGACATTGCCTAAATTCCAAATAATATTACCTAAGTTTATTAATAATGCATAAAATGTCATAACAAAAACGAATAAAAGAAAACTTCACTTTTTATTGATAATTTGTACAAATTTGAGTAATATTAAAATTGGCGCCATATAAAAAAGTAAACTTTTCAGAAACTAAGTAATTATTTACAAAAGCTCAATGAATTTCAGATGTATCATATTTTTAAATAAATATAATTGAGTAACATTGGAATTGTCGTCAAAAAAAGAAAAGTAATATTTTTAGTATTATTTAATTATTTTTGGTAAAAACTAAGTAATATTTTTAGAAATAAATGCTTTCCGGGGATTTCTAATAGAATCATATTTTTATACTTTCAAATCTTATGATATTATTGTACAAAATTTTTAATTAAATATGTTATAGTAACATTGGAATTGTCGCCAAAAAGAAAAGTAATGTTTTTGCAACAACAGAATCACATTTGTACACTTTCAAATCTTATGATAATTTTGAATAAATTTGAGTAATATTTGAATTGTCGCCAAATTAAAAAAGTATACTATATTTATATATATTTGGTTTATATCTATTTGGACTTCGGAATGGTAAAATCATTGTCACTTTCTCAATTTTCCTTCGCTCATAAAACACAAATAACTTTAAAGTAAAAATGTGAATACGACAATTCCAGATCATCACTCCTTACCCATTTGATTGTCTTTCCTCCCTTCCTCCTCTGTTATCAACCTGATGTTCCTTTTATTCTTTAAACAATATAAACCTTGATAATTCGAAAAATTAATGATCACCACCTACCGGATAAACTACTACTACCACTACGACCCTGCGACTACTTCTACAACTCACAAAAAAACGACAACTAAACGGAAAGGGTTTATTCTGACCAGATGCAATACTCTCGTTATCTGATCAGTAGTATTTCGGCGAACAAATTAAATTCGGCCCCGACTCCTCTCGCTTCGTTAACATTCCACACTCGCCGTCCATATGCGACACCCTAATAATTTAATTAAAACGCTGCAAAATAAGAGGGTTATCATAGCTTTATATATATATTTTTTTTTGTAGTAATTTGTTGTGGACATACATGGGAAATGGAGATATGGGATAGTTATTAGAGGAGGGGTTTGATGCATCATTAGCAGTGGATTTAGATATTCAGTGAGAGGCTGATGGCGAATGCTGATGAGGTGAGGAGATCTCATCAGCATTCGTCATTGATCTGTGCTTATTGTTAGTTAGCGAATTTATCGTGATTTATTCTCTTTGCTGTTATAATGGATAGCGGGTGAAAATAGGAAAGAGCATAGAGATATTGAAAGAGGGAGAAAGAAGGAATCAATGAAGGAGAGAGATATACAAGGAAAGAAAGAAAGAGAGAGAGAGAGAAAGGTAGTAGAAATGTGCAAAGTCGAGGGATGCACATCAATGGTTTTAATGTTCATTATTTTTCACGTTTGAAGATCATTTTTTAGATGCTGATCCTTGCTTTAATGACAAATCTTTCTCCATCCGTTTTTGCACTCATTACTCGTACAAGAACGGATTGAGAAAAAGGAAATCAGGAAACAAAGTGTAGTGAGTGAAGTAGTGCATCTCTGTACGTTTCAATCAATATATCTTTTTGTTTTTGCTTGATTTTACCGAGCACCGATTGTTATGGTCATTAGTTCTATTCAATTCAATGTAATTAGTCATAATAGAGGCTAACACCATTGATAAGAAGAATAATTCACTTTAATCTGCATCCCCGCCGAGAATCGAACCCGGGACCTTATGGACAGTAGTCACCATACCAATGCACCACTAGACTGGACTATATATCTTTAATTGATTAAGTCAATGAAATGTCAAAACGATATTAAAAATTTTGATATCAATATATCGATATTATGGAAAATGAAATTATCGATAAATAACGAAATTTTGAGGCCGATATATCGATTTTTATCAATATCGATATTTTTTTGACTTGTCTAGATTACTATATATGTGATATTGATATAAATATTTCTGAATCCTGGAATAACCTTAAAAGACCTTAAAATTTGGGAATGGTGTCACTGGAATTGACGTTCCTTAAAATGTGTATTCACGGTCATAAACGAATTTAATGATGGAATTCATAGATTCAAGATGTCTGTTTAACAGCTTACCTGCTTAATATTTTTTTTTTTACATTTCGACTTGTAGCAGCGTCAAATATGATTAAACACATTTAGAAAACATACAATTTATCCGAAAGTGGCCTGCGAGCGTTTGGTAAGGGATGTTTATTTCTCGAACTCATTGCTTCCATCATACAGTATGTATGACTGCCTTTAATATATTCATATGAAAAAATTATTGGTAGGCAATTTTTGCATCGGAAGGAAAATATGATAATGTAGAGCACAGTCTGTGGGCCTTTTAGCGTAATTGTTTAACGCACCGTACATGAATTACGGGAATTGCAGGTTCAAGTCCTGTCGGAGACATTATTCATTTTCTACCCAGGTGGGCACAATAATTCATTGTTCAGAGATTTATGAGAAGTGCAAATAAAAATTCACTAGTATAAAATATTTATTAATTTTAAAGACATATTTGTAAGAGTGATTTTCATATAGAATCTCTTATAATTTTAATTGGCAAATTGATATAGATAAGTAAAGTTTAAGATAACATAATGACACCTGCGAATACACAATTGCATTTAATTCATCTACCGCTACATACCGAAACATAATGAGCGAAGAAAAAAAGGAGCAAAAGAAAAAAAAGGTCCTATTACATGAACTAAATAATTGCCCTCAATAAAAACTAACCTATCAGGCATCTCTTCGTCTGCTTCAACTGCTACTGCTGCTACTGCCACTGCTGTTGCTGCTGCTGTTGGGCGAGAGGAATCAATTTCAACAGGTCGCACAGGTATTACCAAGAAATGTTAAATCACATTTAAAATTCCAGCGCAATGCAATTACGAACGCGTTTTGTCCCCGACTGGCCTTGTCTGCCCTGCGTATAACTGGTAGCCACACCAAATAAAAGTTAACAAGCTGGGGAACACCATCATCAATGCCTGGATCAAAAACCGCCATCTTACCCACAGCACAATCCGCCAGTGACGCACTAATTACCTCCTTTTCAAACCAACCATCACATCCAGTCATCATTCACATCATCGAATTTAAGCCAACGTGCTCGCAACGTGTAAAACCATCCCAAACTCAAATAGTCTTAAACTAAAGCCAACCCTGGGGCACTGATAACATCACAACTGCCGAAAACGCAGAGCTCGAAAAAATTTTGATTGGGCAATAAATCGGACCTGCGCCGGATCGGCCGAAAACTTTAATTGATCCGGAGGTGGATGTTTTACAACCGGCGCGCACAGGCTGAGTGGACTTATCTCCTCGTGAGCATCTCTTTCTCTGGTCAGGGGTCTGCGTTTCGAGCTGGGCCTGCCGAAAAGTTGGAGCTACCGTGCCCAAACGCACAGACACACAAACCGAGAAACACCACACGATATTTACGAAATTAATAGCGCATCATTAGATCGGGAGGAAATAATTAACAGCCAACTAATTCGACTTGGCGCAACGCATGCGCGTTAAGTGTTCCCGGTTAAGTTGCTTCGGGGAATTTAGGCTCAGACCTATTAATAGTCGGAGGATTGTCTGCACTGATATCGTGTGAGATTATTAGTCATTACTCACGTTTGACGTTAATATCTATTTAAAATATCCGTGTTATATAACGGTGTGTTCTTTGTATAGTTTGTGACAATACCAATGAACTTTGGTTTTATTTGCTTTTTATAACTTTAATTATCATTTGATCTTTTTTTCTAATCTCACAGGGGAAAATAATATTGTTTTAGCGTAAATTCCAAAGTTATTCATATTTAATCTTTTCTTAAAATTCATATTTGATAGAAAATAGATTTTTTGATATTTTCAATGGTTAATAACATTGAAAAAAAAAAGAAATCATACAATATTACATAAATAAATTACATTTGATAGAAAATAGATTTTTTGATATTTTCAATGGTTTCATTGAAAAAAAATGAAATCCTACAATATTACATATTCAGCGACAGTTCCAATGGTACTCAAATATAAAAACTGCGTAAAACCTTTCAATTAATATCTGGAAATATTACTTTTTTTTTAATAAACTACAATTATAACACGAATTTTCATTAGGACGGTTTAATTATAAGTAGCCCTAAAAAAATGAGTTACGTGCACTTTTTATGTTAAGTGCACATACAATTAGAAACCGAGCAAAAGTATACTTACCAAAATGTATTTTTGGAGTTTCACATGTCATTTCAGAAAATATATTACGACAAAAGAGAAAGAACTGTTTTGTACGCAGACACAAAGAGGAAATGTTATTGCAAAATGAATTAAGGCATTAAAAGGACGATTTAGAAACATTTTCCTGGCTCATTGCGCACGGCGGCAATATCCGTCGGGTGGCGAGCGCGTGCTCGTGTGTACGTACTCGTTCCCTTGTCCTTACCACTGCTGCTGCCGCCGCCACCGGCGGCTGTCGCGATGAATAATTACGAGTCAAACATCCGTAGCACTGCTGCGCCTCGAAATGTATCTGTTTCTATTCATTTGTGTATGCGTTAATATCTTTGTGTGTGTTCATTAATGTTTTCATGTGCATGTGCGTGTGTGTGCGTGTGTGTGTGTGTGCGTGTCTCTATAAATGTATGTATATATACTCATTAAATTCAAATATAAACACTCATTAAGCCGCGGACGCCTGGACGCCCCGGCGAGAAGAATGCCCCAGTGGCATGAGTGGCATGAGAGACGCCTGTGTTGCATACGTAGGCTTGGCGGCGGCGGCGACGCTACGATTGCCATGCGCGATGGCTGGGCTAATTTTAGCGCGGCTAGTGCGTCGGCGCGCTTGACTTGGCGTGCGCGGCGCGTCGCTCGGAGGCGTGCGCGCATGCGCACTAGCAATACGAACGCGCACTCGGCAGATGAAAGCAGATGCGTCGC
The DNA here is from genome assembly GCA_027575185.1 of Mimaenictus wilsoni. Classification (NCBI taxonomy): domain Eukaryota; kingdom Metazoa; phylum Arthropoda; class Insecta; order Coleoptera; family Staphylinidae; genus Mimaenictus; species Mimaenictus wilsoni. The sequence goes on from JAODAC010009014.1 coordinate 16,836, forward strand.
GCTCAAATTACGCCCGCCCGTCCACGCACGCGCCTGCCTAATGAATAGGCCACTCTATTTGCTTAATCGACGCGCGCGCATTTAGAAAGGGCGCACAATTAGTGCCGTTGTTTTACGCGCAAGTTAATTTTATATTTTTGTTACACTTACAGCTACAACATACTTTAATTTTACTTTACAATTTACAATAATTTGCTTGTTCTTAGAAGTAGTCGTAATTATTTTTAGCACGACAATTCCAAAACATCAAAAAACATAGATTTTTTTAAATTATGTTTGGTATCGTTAGGTTAGGTTCGTTTGAGATTAGGTTAGGTTAGAGTAAGATTAGGTTAGGTTAGGTTCCATTAAATTACGTTAAGTTAAATTAAGTTAGATTAGGTTAGGTTAGGTTGGGTTAGGTTAGGTTAGGGTAAGATTAGGTTAGGTTAAGTTAAGTTAGGTTAGGTTAGGGTAAGATAAGGTTAGGTTAAGATAAGTTAGGTTAGGTTAGGTTAGGTTAGGTTAGGTTAGGTTAGGTTAGGGTAGGGTAAGATTAGGTTAGGCTAAGTTAAGTTAGGCTAGGTTAGGTTAGGTTAGGTTAGGTTAGATTGGGTTAGGTTAGGTTAGGTTAGGTTAGGTTAGGTTAGGTTAGGTTAGGTTAGGTTAGGTTAGGTTAGGTTAGGTTAGATTGGGTTAGGTTAGGTTAGGTTAGGTTAGGTTAGGTTAGGTTAGATTAGGTAAGCTTAGGTTATGTTACGTTACGTTAAGTTTGGTTAGGTTAGGTTAGGTTAGATTAGATTAGATTAGATTAGATTAGATCAGGTTAGGTTAGGTTAGGTTAGATTTTGTTAGGTTAGGTTAGGTTAGGTTAGGTTAGGTTAGGTTAGGTTAGGTTAGATTAGATTCGATTAGGTTATGGTTAGGTTAGGTTAGGTTAGGTTAGGTTAGGTTAGGTTAGGTTAAGTTAAGTTAGGTTTGGTTAAGATTAGGTTAGGTTAGGTTAGGTTAAGATTAGGTTAGGTTAAGTTAGGTTAGGTTAAGATAGAGTAAGATTAGGTTAGCTTAGGTTAAGTTAGTTTATGTTAGGTTAGGTTGAGTTATGGTAAGATTAGGGTAGGTTAGGTTAAGTTAGGCTAGATTAGGTTAAGGTTTGGTTAGGTTATGGTAAGATTAGGTTAGGTAATGTTAAGTTAGGTTGTTTCGAGGTTAGTTTAAGTTCACATAAAAAATCTCCAGTTATTTATATTGACTAGCTTTTATGAACGATAAAACTAACAACAAAGTTGTAAAAAGAAATTATATACATAATGACTTAAGTTATGTCCAACAGCGAATATGTTTCCTTTAATTATCTTCGTCTCCGCCGCCCTTCTCATGATATTTTTAAATATTCTTCCCTTGTATTTGCAGTGCAGTGCGTGTGCATTGCTCTGTGCACGCATGCAAATGATTAACGCAAGAAATTTAATATCTAATTAGCACTCGTACTTCGTTCGCGACTTTTTACAACTTTCGCCTTGTTTTGTTGGCGCGTGTCTTTTTTTGCCACATAATGCTTATACGCGTATACGTGTTTTACGAATTCGACTTATTTGAAACATATGCGCCTAGCATCATCATCGTAATGCATGTTTGTATGTGAATGCTTGTGGGTATGCATGCAACTGTTAGTTATGTTCGCGACGCGTTTTATGATCTCTGACATATTGCTCATTAGCTTTCGTTTAAGCGTATTTTCAGCATTTTTCCTGTCTTTGCGTATTAGTTTGTTTACGGTTTGTTGCAAATTACGAAAATCACGTGTGCAAACCATGGAATCACGGAACGGAAATATTTCTTTTTGTTTAATTTGACATTTCCTTATTTTTTATCCCTTCATGTTGATTAAAATATATAACAATTAAACATAGAACAACTGGGAACAACTAAGAAGACGCAACAAATCTAGATGAAGAAGAGAAGCAATCAATAAGTGAAAAATGTGAAAAATAACAAATCCATGAATTATGTTATAAAACAAGATATAATGGATAGTTGCACAAAACTGATTAGAAAAGTATTAAAACCATGTTCAAGTACATAAAAAGTGGAATAAATTGAGATATGTGGCATATTGTCACATTGACAGATAAGGGTGAAATAACCCTATTGAACTTCAGATTCAAATTTTATAAAAACGACTCATTTTAAAAGCAGTATAAAAGAGTTTAATCGTGAAAGGATTGAAATAAGTTTGACACCATAAGAAAGTAGAAGAATTGAGGAGCATTCTCATATTTTTTTCATCTTTATAGCTTCATATTTAGTATGAAAAATCTTGAGCAAAAGAACTGCGAAAAAAGCGCGCGCTCGTACTAAGAGGACCAGCGATTAAATCCATTACTTCCGTTACCTTTTCGAAATAAAACAGTTTACCCTCCAAATACAAAGTCATCACTTAACAAAGCGAAGGAATAGAAATATAACAGAAAACAGAATAAAAATGAAAAGAGTTAATAAAAAAATGCAGATGATACAATGATTGAATAAATTGTTATTATCGAATAGAAAAATAACGAAGTAACACGCGCTCAAAAGACTAATTGGCCAGTCAGATGATAACAAATTAGGAAATAGTCGAGCATCGCCAACATTAATTAGCGAAGCAGCGAGTGAGTGAGCCTCATTCGGAGAGCCGCAATAAACATTCTACAAGTTATTATTGCCCTGCCGCGCGCGGTGACATTCGCCAGAGATTTCTGCTGATAATTGCGGCGTCTGTCGTTTTATTTCGGCACTGCCAGCTTTAATAGTTCACGTTTTATTGCGGTTTAATATGAGCAGGGCGACAATTCCAATGCACATATACCAATGCGGTAGCTAACGTTCACAATGCACGCAATATGTACATTCTAACATAAGAAATTAATTTTTACGAGTTTTCGTAAATATTTGCGTGTTTGCGTTGTAATTTGTCATGTTTATCGTAATCATGTTTGATACATTCTTAAATATTTACGTTTTTTTTGTTTAATGTAGAGTTTTACGTGCTAAAAATGAAAGAAATGTATTTAAAAATAAATTATTTTAATGTTAAATTCGTTTAAGATGTTTTCAAGTATTTTAAGTTGTTTAAAATCTAAAAATTTAATAAATATTTAATTTTAAAAAAATAATTTAGTTTAATTCAGATAAATATAATTTTGTTGATGTTTGATATTTAATAAAATGTAATTAAAAAAAATAAAGAGGTAATTCTTATAGGTTCTGGTATGTTTATACAATTTCATGTAATATGGGCAGTGGTAGGAATTACAATTATTGGTGTAATTGGGAGGGGGGAAGAAGGACTTCCCACTTTCACGAGACGGCGAGTGGTGCATCGATTGGTTGGTTTGTCTCCGCCCCGCCTTGGTGACGGCCCCCTGTTTACGCCTGCCTCGTTTTGTATGGGCCAGTACAGTCGCGACAAGCGCCACTGTTTAGTTAGCGTTAGCCAAGCAAACAAAACGCACTGTTAAACGCGTCCGTCGCTCACCCGAGGTGTATTCGTACTGTCGTTATTGACGTGAATTGTTTATTCTTCAAATATAATTTGAATAGATTATAATTTGAAGGTTAAAGTTAAACGCTTGAATGATTAGTGATTAGTGATTGGTGACAATTAACAATTGCGGATTGATGCTCAAGAACCACTACATTAGCAGTGCGCGAATAATGACTATCCAAAGCATCGAGCCGCCGATCGACGACGACGACGACGAGCCGCGACGGGCGACTGCTGTGACTACGTCGACGACGATGTGCGATCAAAAACAGCGGCCGCCGACAACGACGACAACGACGGCGGGCAGTAAGAACGGACATATCAGTTTCAGCGTAGCATCATTGCTTGCTGATACCAGGCCGAAGAAGTGCGAATCGCCGCCGGCGACGGCAGGTGGAGGTGCAGGTGGTGGTGGTAGTTTGCGCGAGGACTATGAGGATGATGATTCGAATGTGGACGGGGAGGTTGAGGATGCGGAGGACTCGATTGTGGATGTTGAGGACCTCGAGGTGGACGCTGATGGTGATGATGATATGGGCGAGGGTAAGGAGGAGTGTGGTGCGCGTAAACCGCCCGAGGTGGGTTCTTCGCAGCGGTGCAGTCCGGGGACGGCTGGGGAGTTCCCAGTGAATCAGGGGCCGATTCGGCCGACGGCTTTCAGCGCGTTGGCGGCGGTTTTTCAATCGCATCCGAACTGGCCGCCGCAGGGACTCGTTGGGCCTTTTGCCGGCGGTGGACATCCTATGTTCCAGGGGCCTACGCCCTTTGGGGTTCCTAATCTAACTTCTGGTAAGTTTTAATTCAAAAATTTTGTAAAACCAGCCTTACTTTATACATTTACAACCAACTTTATACATTTATACCGAAAAACATACAAAACAGACTTTTAGAGTTTTAATTCATGTTATTTTGATCTGATAGATACATTTCAAAGATGACAAGCTGCCCCTGAAAGACCTAAGTTAGTTTCGGCTTTGAGATAACTCTCTTCAGAACTTCAGAAATGATTAAGCTCTAATTGTTGAGACTAAAGTTCATATAAATTGAATTAAATAAATTTGCGGCTACTTACACCTTCCAGAAGATACAATCTAATCTCTTGTATGTTCAGTGATGGTCTATAACCTCGTTATGGGCCAATACATTACCCAATGACTTGAAACCATGCAAATATCAACAAAAAAATTAAATACTGTCTTGTTTCTGTGAGCAATTATACTCTCTACAAATACTAATTTTCTAAAAATCTACAAATACAATCTTTTAATTTAAAGAGTTTTTAGAAAGTAAAAGGACATGAAATAAGTTTCCTGAGGTTTACACCTTCAAAACAGACGAATATGACGTCTGAAAAGTTCAGAGAAATCTTCCAAAGATAGCTTTAAATGGCCGAAATGTTTCAATAAATTTCGTGTTACTAGAAACGACAATACCAATAGAGCTATTGTAATAAATGGAGATGCTAGGTAATTGGGTTCGATTCCCGGATACTTTTATGCTTTTTACTATTCTAAATCTCCGCAAACATTAGTTTTATGCTAAAGTAAGCTCAGAACTTCTTGTCTGCACTATTCAGTCACCTTAGGCAGTTCTATCAACAATTTCTAAATCGTCAAACATTACTATAAGTTTCCACTTCAAGTTTCCGTCTAATTCTCTACAACTTGAAAAGTTCTCTTTGAAAGAATGAAGTTATTTTACTCCAAATTTAATAGTTTACACAGAATTCATGCTTATTATTAGTTTAAACTGATGAAATTAAATCTAAGTGAACTTCCTAGAAAATTAAGGAACATAAAATAAACTTCCTGAAGCTTCTACCTTCAGAAGGAACGAATCTAACATCTGAACAGTTCAGAGAAGCACTCTAAAAATAGCTTTTATTTGCTAAAAATTCCCAATTTATTTTGTTTTTAAAAAACGACAATACCTATTGAACAACTGCAATAAACGGGGAGCTCTGGGTAATTGGTTCGATTCCCTTCTACTGTTATTCATTTTATCGATCTAAACCTGCCTAAATATTAGTTTTTGGTAAAAGTCGGATTTTAGAACTTCCTGTATTCTGATCTGTTATTTCTATCAACACGTTCTCAATCTAGTAATATCAAACTGGACAATTTAAGTTTCCCTTCGACTTGACGCCTTTCTTTTGAAGTTATTAGGTTAGTTTATTGAAAAGTTAAGGGTTTACACAGAATTCATGGTTATTATTAGGCTAAGTTTCTGAATTTAAGCTTATGTCAACTTTTTAGAAAGTTAAGAAACAACAAAGGAGATTTCTGGAGCTAATACTATCAGCAGAAACGAATCTGATCTGTAAAAAGTGAAACTTGGTTAAAATCCTGGTCACTGCCTTCATATTTACTGGTCTACACCAAAATCTTCCTTTTTATTTCTATTACAATAATACGAAGAGCAGAAAGAACTTTTTAATAACAGAAAATCTGCAAAAATTACTTAGAGAACTTCAAGTCTTCAAATCAGTTGATTCTATCAAATTTATAATTCTACAAAACTCAAAACACAATTTTAATATTCCCTCCAGATCCCTGACATATTGAAGACATATCTTGAAAAGAATTAAGTTACTTTACCCAAAATTAAGCTGTTCAATTACAATGTTCAATTCAATTCCTTTTAATTATACTTAAGTCAATTTCCTGGAAAATCAACGCAGCCAAATTAAGCTTCCTGGTGTTTATAGCTTCAAAAACGAACAGATCTAACCTCAGACAAGTTCAGAAAACCCGGTAAAGCTGACTTTAAACTCTAAAAATAAATCAATCAGATTAGATATTCTAAAAATGACAATACCAAAGCAAGTATGTACATAAACGTGTAAAAACCAGGATAACTTGGTTCAATTCCTGGCTAATGCTTCTATTTTTTACTTGTTTACTGTTGTATCTACCAGTATTTCAATTTTAAACTTCCGAAGAACATAAATACCAAATATTTTGCTAAATTCTGATAGTAGTCCTTCAAATCTTCGAATAAATCACTTCTAACAGTAAATTCTAAATCTTTAAACTTGAAACTTCAAGTTCCCTTCGAGTTTTCTTTCAACATGAAAAGTGAAGAGTGGTGAGTGCTTAAATGAATGCCAAGTTTAAATTTTGGAAAGCTAGGAAACATTCAGTAAGTTTCTTGAAACTTTCATAAAGAACAAATTTGAGTTCTTCAAAGTTCAAAGAAACACTTAAATTGTCAATTCTAGGTTAAAATTAGTGAAATCATACTTAAAATAGCTTTCTGGAATAGCTGATAGCTTCCAGCTTCCAGTAACTTCCGCCTTCAGCAATTTAATAAATTAAATTTGTTAAATCTTCTGAGGAATTTCTAAAGTTTGTTTTAAATTGCAAAAAGGCATTGCATATGACATAAATTGAGAAGAAACAAAGAAAGTCAATGCTTAGAAAGTTAGGTTAATGAACTTACCAAATCAAGGTGACATGGTTCAATTCCTGGCTCTAGTCTTCCTAAACTTTAGAAGAGCATTAAGAGCATGAATATGCCTAAAAATTTGATTATATGAGTACAATTCATGGTCTTAGTTCATGTTTCTAAGTTCATGTTTAATTAATTAAAAACTGATCAGAACATATGAATAGCCATAGTTTTCAAATTAAAACTTCCCTACAACAGCCAGAAAACTAAATAAATCTAAAATTTTTAAGCCTGAGTTCAATTCCTCGTCTCTAGAACCTCCTTTACTATTTTTTTTTTATACAAAAGTCTGATGTGAATGTCATTTTATCAAAAAACCTCTTAAAATTAGAACTAACCTACCTACCTAAACCTTATCACCAAAGAGCATCTAATATCGTTAATTATAGGCCCTATATTTGGTGAGGGCACGCTCAAACTATCTGAGATAATGTCCTGTGAGTTTTATCTCGATAGGCGATGGATGATATTTTAGCCCAAAAATGGGTCCTTTTTGCAGTTTCAAAACTGGATACATCTCGAAATATCTCGGGAACGGCACAATCCACATATATTATAACATTCAATTCTAATTAGTCACGATGTTATAGACACAACATGCAAACACCATTCCGTATATGTAATTACATTTTGGATTTTGTAATTTTTTGGCCGAGAAATTTTGAGTTGAAGTTCATATAGTCTTATGGAAGCCGAATACCTATTTTTTTATACAAAAGTCTGATGTGAATGTCATTTTATCAAGAAACCTCTTAAAATTAGAACTAACCTACCTACCTAAACTTTATCACCACAGAGCATCTAATATCATTAATTATAATCTCGAGAGTGACAATCTGTTGAAAGATTACCTGGCGACCTTTTTGCTTTTTTTCCTTTTGCCGTTTTCCTTATTGTTACTTAGTAGCCACAGTGGTAGTAGCGTTCATTAAAAAAGACCTCTGTCAACACCCCGTCGTCTTTTAAGTCAAACCGTGTAAAGCGATCCAAGCCGAGATCCGAGATTTTTTGGCAGTTGGGCCAGCAACTGCGTCCGCCCGTGTGTTGTTTTTTTCGGCTTTATCAGCGGTATCTCCACTCTCGCGTGAAAGACATTCCGTTGGCGCGCTTTTACGGACGGTTTACCGACGGACGTCATGTGACTGTTGCTGAGTCGGCTAATTAAATTTCAGTCAAACATGCGCGCGCATGCAAACAGACTCACACGCAAAGACAAACTTAAAGGGACCTAATAAAAGACAAAACTTGGTCTTATGAGCGTCACACAGCGGGTGGACAGATCTTAGTTTATGATATGACCAAAGAAGTTAGATTTTTGATAAAATTCGAAAATTGTTTTGATCTTTGCGAAGTAGTTTTTGAGCATATAGAAATTTAGCGTCAATTCGAATTAGTCATGATGTTGTATTAACTTTTGCGAATTAAATTCAATTTAAAAAGTTGAATTATTATTTAATTATTTTTATAACTGGTCTAAGAGTTTGATTGGAACGACAATCCCAAATAGTCACAATTTCATAGGCGAAACATGCAAACACTATTCCAAATATATAACTACATTCTGGTTTTTTAAATATTTTTGGTCGAGAAATTTAGACTTGAAGTTCACATGGTCTTATGGGAGCCGAACACTGAGGCCTCGATTTTTCAGGAAAATCTCATTTTTTTCTTCAAAACGCTATATCCTTGAAACTAATAATCGTAGCGACTTAGGTTTAGTTTTAATCGATTCAGCGATAACGAAATTAATAGTTTCCGGAGAGGTTGTAAAATCTAACAACTATTGGGTGAAGTGGGGGAAGTTAAAGTGCGCCCAAAATTTTAGAAGATTTTGAAGTCTCCATTTTGGATAGCTATATCTCGGAAACTATTAAGGCAATAGGCCCTATATTTGGTGAGGGCACGCTCAAACTATCTGAGATAATATCCTGTGAGTTTTAGCTTGATAGGCGATGGATGATATTTTGTCCCAAAAATGGGTTCCTATTTGCAGTTTCAAAACTGGATACATCTCGAAATATCTCGGGAACGGCACAATCCACATATATTATAACATTCAATTCTAATTAGTCATGATGTTATAGACAAAACATGCAAACACCATTCCGAATATATAACTATATTTTGGATTTTGTAATGTTTTGGTCGAGAAATTTTGAGTTGAAGTTCATATAGTCTTATGGAAGCCGAATACTGAAGCCCCGATTTTTCAGGAAAATCTAATTGTTTTCTTCAATACACTATATCTTGGAAACTAATAATCGTAGTGACATAGGTTTAGTCTTAGTCGATTCAGCGATAACGAAATTAATAGTTTCCGGAGAGGTTGTAAAATCTAACAACTATTGGGTGAAGTGGGGGAAGTTAAAGTGCGCCCAAAATTTTAGAAGATTTTGAAGTCTCCATTTTGGATAGCTATATCTCGGAAACTATTAAGGCAATAGGCCCTATATTTGGTGAGGGCACGCTCAAACTATCTGAGATAATATCCTGTGAGTTTTATCTCGATAGGCGATGGATGATATTTTGGCCCAAAAATGGGTTCCTATTTGCAGTTTCAAAACTGGATACATCTCATAATATCTCGGGAACGGCACAATCCACATATATTATAACATTCACTTCTAATTAGTCACGATGTTATAGACAAAACATGCAAACACCATTCCGAATATATAACTACATTTTGGATTTTGTAATTTTTTGGTCGAGAAATTTTGAGTTGAAGTTCATATAGTCTTATGAAAGCCGAATACTGAGGCCCCGATTTTTCGGGAAAATCTCATTGTTTTCTTCAAAACACTATATCTTGGAAACTAATAATCGTAGTGACCTAGGTTTAGTCTTAACCGATTCAGCGATAACGAAATGAATAGCTACCAGAGCGGTTTGAAAATCTAGCAACTACAGGGGGAATTAGAGGAGGTTAAAGCGCGTCCAAAATTTTGATAGATTTTGAAGTCTCCAATTTGGATAGCTATATCTCGGAAACTATTAGGGCTACAGATCCTACATTTGGTGAGGCAACGCTCAAACTATCTGAGACAATATCCTATAAGTTTCATCCGAATCGGCGTTGGGCGATTTTTTGGCCCCAAAAATGGGCCCCAATTAACATTTTCAAATGTACTGAAAATATCTGAAGGACGATAAAATCAATATTTATCCATTCAATATCTCACTGTGTAAAATTTTGGAATTAAATAATAATTTAAAAAAAAATTTCAATGTATTAGAATAAAATTGGAATTGTCACAAGTCAAATATGTCAATTAAAAAACGTAGTTAGATGCACGCGTTGCGATAAATTAACATTATTCGCAATTAGCTGGCCTGCCACTAAATTACCGCCTTCTGAAGGCCGACGCACAGCACGTAGCGTCTGGTGTGCATGTGCACCACACTTAAGCCTTAAAACCTCAAGCTGCAACTGCCTCTGTAAACATACCAGCCAGCCAGGCCGTATTTACGTTCGAATTTATTATAATCCGACGCTAATTATCGCCCGATTGCACAAGCTGCCGTGTGCAAAGGCACGCCAATCGCGCAATTTGCGCTGGATTAATTTCAATTCGCATATTTGCGCCAATAATCTCGAATATTTTATAATTAAATAATTTAACGATTCATTCATAACATGATTATTGCGAGAATGCAAATCTGCAATAGCCAGTTTAATAATAATCAACCAACGGTAAACATGTACACTTATAAACATAATTACTTATTATCTTTAATTAGACTGATTTTTATTTCGTGTATATA
>JAODAC010009025.1:0-16847 GCA_027575185.1 Mimaenictus wilsoni
TAAACAATTTTTCGCACGAAAATAAGTCGTTTAAGCACATCTAAACATGATTTTCTCTTATATTTTGGCGAATACATCCAAAAAGTTCGGATATCGCGCGTTATTTTCTGAACCGTTGCAGCTATCGATCTCTCGATGCGCTTAAACATGATTTTCTCTTATATTTAGGCGAATACATGCAAAAAGTTCGGATATCGCACGTTATTTTCTAAACTGTTGCAGCTATCGATCTCTCGATGCGCTTAAACATGATTTTCTCTTATATTTTGGCGAATACATGCAAAAAGTTCGAATATCGCGTGTTATTTTCTGAACGTAAATATAAGAATAAAACAATAGTAGTCACTATAATTGCTTATAAAATGAAATAAAATAAAACAGAAAACAACTAACGTGTGTAACAAGTTGCCTAAGGCACTTGTCAATTGTCAATTTAGATTTAAACTCTAGAAAACTGACTGAATTCAATTCTCATTCATTCAGTTTCTATAAATAATCCAAATTGTTTGGTTATTTAAACTGGCTTCGCAAAGGTGAAAACCTTTGCAAAGCCAGTTTCCCGTAGTGCAGTGGAAATAGCCCAATGGAAAATGCTCCTCTAATTGTTTTATTTGCTTGAAAACTACCTCGAATTGATACAGATTCGACATCCAACTTGTTTGCGCAGGGTCGCATCTGCAAAAATTATGCTAATCCAATGCGGATTCGCTCACATAAGTCGCCCGAAAGGCGAAATTTGCATCAATTCCGGTTTGGCCGACTACAAATTTATGTAAACTCTATTTAAATGCATCCCACGAGTGATATACGTAAACAGAGTGCAATTTTCATAATGTTGGTTTGTTTGTTTACCTCTCATAATGGTTCAAATGGCTCAATAGAATAGCTTTGAAAAAAATTGGCCGCATGCGGGTGAGTCTTCCACAAATGCGGATTTTAAAATTTTGATACGATTAGCCATGTGGCTGGGATTGTTTTAAATAAGTTGGCAGCTTCGCTATAAAAGTTCGCATTGAGTTTCGGCTGGGAGCTGTGAGGTGTGAGGTGGAAGAGTGAGTGATGAGGAAGTATGAGGGAGGTGGTGAGGGCCTTCCACCGATGCGTGAGTAAACACATCTCATGGCGATGTTGTCATTCCAGGCACGTTTTGTGCCCATGTTTCGTTCGAAGGCTTTTAGGTGTGGGTTTTCTATTTTTCATTCTGATGGTAGATGTGCACTGTTTTCCCCAGCTCCTGAGTAGTTTATTAACGTCAATATTTTATGTCTGACGTTATTTTATGTTCGGAAAATTGGTGGTTTCTAGGTTATAGTTCGTTTTGGGGGTTAATAAATGAGGTTAAGACCTATGTCATTTTTAAAATTCATCATGAAAGTTAGCAAAGAAGCACTCCTATGATAAATTTTATAATTATTAAAAGCCCAAACTTCCTAAACAGCTTTTGACTAACCCTTAGCTAGTCATCGTAAACTGTGAAAGAGTGAGATAGAAATAACCAAAGAGGAATGAATTTAGGCATTTTCTTCGGAAATAACTATATATGTGTTTTTGGTTGCCCATATTTACATTTTTGAATTTAGTTAAGTTTTGACAGCGCCTACAGCGCCAACAGCGGCAGTAATTTTAAACTAAATCTATGTTGGTAGCCCTGCGCGCAGCGCCTAAGTTGTTTTCGGGCAGCAGCCTTTGTATTTGTGTGTGCATTGTGCCGTTCGAATGAAGTCCTCAAGTGTACTTTGTACTTCGTGTAGTTTTGAACTTCGACGTTTGAGGTGAACTCTTGGTAATACTTGTGTCGCGATAACTCAAGGAATTTAGCTGAAGGTCCAGTTAAGTCTGGTTCCGCGCATCACCGGAAGGTAAGGGACGACTCAGAGATCGGGGATGTCATTTCTGGATGCTGGCTGTTTGAGAAAGAGAGCTTTTAGCATCATCCAGTGCAAGTGGGGCGCCCTCGCGCCGATTTCGTGTTTGAAGATAGAATCTTGAGAATCAAGCAGTAGGACGCACTCGCGTTCGAGAAACAGAACATACAGCATCAACAAGTAGTGGGACGTAACCGCGTCGATATCGGATACTTTCAAAATCAGCTGATTCTGGTATAGAAACCGAAACTTTTACGAAAATCCGAGTAGAACCCTTGAAAGTAAAAGCCAGGTGTCGCGTGAACGGAGACGCAATAATGCAAGCTGAATTATTTTTGTATTGAGGCGAAATCATTTTATGTTTATGTGCGCGCCAGGCCCGTGTTGAGAACAATAAAGTGTTTGTTAGATGATTATGCATCGCGGTAGGCATGTCAAGGGTACCCGATAATTCCGGGTTACTCGGTTTTCCGCCTTGTCAGTTTCGGGTTCAACCGGGCTTTTACTTTCAAGGGTTTAACTCGGATTTTCGTAAGTTTCGGGTTCTATACCAGAATCAGCTTAACTTGAAAGTATCGGGTACTAGATGATGCTAAAAATTGTATTTCTTGAACCGGAATCGATGCAAGAACGCCCCACTATTGCTTGATTCTGTTTCCAAACCGAAATCGAGGCGAGAAGCCCCGCTCTTCCTTGATTCTGTTTCCAAACCGAAATCGAGGCGAGTCGCCCCACTCTTGCTTGATTCTGTTTTCAAACCGAAATCGAGGCGAGAAGCCCCGCTCTTCCTTGATTCTGTTTTCAAACCGAAATCGAGGCGAGTTGCTCCGCTCTTCCTTGATTCTGTTTCCGAACCGAAGAGGCGAGTCGCCCTGCTCTTGCTTGATTCTGTTTTCGAGGCGAGTGCGCGAGATCGTGTTGATACTTGTCACTAAAACAACAGCGATTAATTGCTCCCGCGATTGCGGCACATATCAGCTCGTGTTTTAACATGTTTATTTGTACTACTAGCGAACCAATCTTTCCTCACATTGACTAGTGATTGTATTTCATGCATATTTGGAAAAATGAGAATAGCCATTCTCTTTGAGAATACTGGTAATTGAATTTATCTTTTTCCAAATTTTTGTTTTTATTTATATACATTTTAATAGCTAATAACAATAAAATAACTGGTGGCGCTGTAAACGAGTTTTTGTTCGGATTTTAAACCCGGGCTTTCACAGACAAAACCGTAACAGAATAAACCCGCAGATTTACAAAACCCGGATACCCGGAAACTCGGGTTTCCCCTTTTTTTTTTTGACAAGTTTAGATTAAGATAGCGTGAGGCGGTTTGAAGTTTCTTGTCGCTTTCGAGGATTGTTTTTAAGAATAAAATCAGTACGTTTTTGGACTTGGCCGTGACTACTTCTCTTCTTCATCTTTGTTACACAATTTACATGAACGGATTTTATTTTTCTGCAGGATCGCGGAACTTCCTGCAGAAAAATAAAAGGCTCCAGGTGGGCAAACAACATCTCGTTCGCTAGGGGCTGATGTCGCGTGCAACACGGTCACGCGTCACCAGGTCTAATCCGAAACTGGCAAAGCGGAAAAACGAGTAACCCGGAATTATCGGGTATCCTTATCATGCCTAATCCACGTCAAGAAACATAACTTTATGTCGCAACAGTATCTGTTGTTATTATTGCCGACTGCCTGAAATGTTTTCTTAGAACATCTTTCAGATTTTCAGTTTTCTTTTAATACGTCAAATTTACTTTATGTATGTATTGATTTTTATCCATCCAATTTTAGGTTATGGTCGATTCTTTTTCATACGTTTATGCGTTTCATCTACCCTTACGTGAATATGCTATTTGCACAGTCTTTGACGCAAACTTGTTCCGCATTTGCAGCAAACTATCATCGCCCTGCCCTGTTCGATTATTCCAGTTTTGTGCTTACGTTATCCGCTGATTGTTTTCTCATTGTTTGCAGATCTCAAACGAGAAGCCACAATATGTCACATGCTAAAACATCCGCATATTGTCGAACTTCTCGAAACGTACTCGTCGGAAGGGATGTTATACATGGTATTCGAAATGTAAGTATCTTTATTCTTATTCTTTCTTAATCCTTAAACTAAACTTTACAATCTTGCCGTTCACATATCACATCTTCTTTTTAACTTCCTGTAAGCATTTTCAAACGAGGAATGTAAATGATCTCCAGTCGAAATTGTTTGATTACCGCATGCTTCTTCTATTTATGAAATACAGCGAAATATCTGTAGTTTTAATATTAGTGGGTGTGGGTGTGTGTTTGTCGTTTTGCAACGAATTGAAAGTGATTAAATCGCGTTCCGCTTGAGGCGAGCGTAATCGAAAAGAATTCCGGTGTGGTGCAACTACATTTTCGACATTTTCGACTACTATTTGTCATCCATTACAAGACTGAACATCCATTGATTCACTTCCTCCCTCGCCACCGCCGCCGCCACCATCGTGGTCGTCGTCGTCGTTTGTCAGTGTAGCCGAAGACGCGAGAAACGCAGTTAACTCGGCATTGCTCGCATCCCCTTCCTACTCTGCACTTCTCACCCTTCGGGCAGCCCCCCCCCACCTCCCGCCGCCCCCCACCGAGGGAAGGGCTATCCGTCGGTGTGTTTCAATATCCATTCGGAATCAATATACGTTTTAAAGTCGAGGACGTGGTCGGGCGGGCGGGCCTTTACCACCCGGCGCCTCCACTATTCTCTCACTGCCGTCCCATCACTGTCGTCGTCGTTGTGTCGAAACTTCCCTCGAGAGCGCCTGAGGCTGGCGGCTCTCCGCCGGTTAATACCATCGAGGGGATACCTCCCCGAGGCATACACGTGGTACTACATATATCCGGTCATGTGTTACATTCTCTTCCGAGAGTCTATAACCTCGACGAAAATCGCAAAATATCGGATCTTGTGACGGAAATACCCGGGAAAATTGGTGCAAATCACATTAGGTTTTATGAAAATCTATTGTAGTACATTGTTTTTTTTTTTCTTTGAGATAATATAGGTAGAGAAGTGTTGATTATAATTGACGGAGTCGACTGTCGGATGTTGATAAAATATGTTGAATAATTTGGTGCAGAAGAGAAACACTTTTAAGCAGTGTTTTACAAAATATTTACAAGGAGAGTGTTCCAATTGTCCAACACCAAACTGAATTGAACTTTTTGTACGTGTAGTACATATATAGGAATAACTTGTGTTAACGGGATTTTATGCCGTTTTGAGCCGTTTGCTCAAAAATAATTTTCAAAGTTTGCCACAAATGGAGCATGGTGTATATTGCTTTAACAGCACGTTTAGCCGTATAGCATACGTGGTGTAATCGTTAGGGTGCTTGCCTTTTGATCCAAGGTTCGTGGGTTCGGCTTTCACCTGCGAACTTTTTTCTTCTTTTTAAATTATGCGGGTTTATCACAGTTCTATTGTGTTGCGGCCGAGTTTATGCCAGCTTTTATTCGCTATTATGCGAATAGAGGTTCATTCACACACGCGCACACACACACACACACACACACACACACACACACACAAACGTATAACCCTTATATTTTCACCCATTCAGTAGTAACGACACTACACGATTTCCATACGCCCGTGATACACAGGTGCACATTGAAAACTTTAGGGAGCCATAGTGGCAACGACTCAACGACACATTTGCACCGGCGTGTGTGTGTATGTTCGTTGCCATTGCGTGGCAAAAATGAGCAAAAAATAATATATTCAACTTGCACAAAGGACGCACGTCAATTAGTTTTATTTCAGAGTAGAAGATCATTAGGTGTTTTTAATTTAGAATTGGTTAGTTGTTTGCTTCGGATCTCCTGGGCTAATCATTTGACAGAAGTTTAACTGTATGAATCTATAAAGACTTTGATTTATTGTCAAAGTATTGTCAAGGTTATAGGTTAGATTATGGTAAGTTGTAATAAACCAGATGTAGCAGAGAAGTTGTGGGCCATAGGTGTGCCCTTCGTATATAGCTCCAAAGCAGTTCTGGGAGGGGCAAAAAGTTCAATTCCTCTCCGGCTTTGCTAAAACCAGAAGCAGTGAATGCTTCTAGCAATGTATCGGTTTTGTCATGACTTGGGAACTACAATTTTACAATTTTGAAGCTTGTACATGTCAAGGTCGGAGAGGCTGAACAGATCCGAGTTTATCTGTTTTCTTGTCCTTGTTATGTTTCTTGTCCTTCTTATGTTTCTTGTCCTTGACTATTGCGATGATTCTGCGCCTATGATATATGACATATGATGTATGATACAAATACATGATTCTAATCTCCATGAACTTAACAAATAAAGCACGTCTTTCTGGGACCATGAGTCTGTTGAGAACTAAAATCTACTTACTGTAGATCCTGATGTACCAAAACCAACGCAAGTCGTTTTCAATGTAATTAGTTGTAGTAGAGACTAACACTATTGATAAGAAGAAGAAGAAGTCATTTTACTATGCATCCCCATCGAGAATCGTACTCGGGATCTTGTGGTCAATATTCATTGACCATGCTGTTGAAGTGTATACAATGGAAGTGTGGTTAGAACAGGGTTTGTGCCTGTTTGTCCCTTGTCCATTATTACCATGATACTGGACCTATGTAATTGCAGAATCATAACTCTAGTTTAGTTTCTCTGAAGTTACAAATAAAACATCTTTTCTGAGAACATGGATCTGTTCTGATTCCTTAGAACAAAAACTTTGGAACTTTATGAGATCAAGGTTCTTCCTTACATGTCAAATCAAACTCCGAACTTGTGGCTATGTTACTCTAAGGCTGGCCATTTGCTGGTAAATGATCCTGACGTACCACAAACGTTTGTTTGCCTTTTCCAACGCTGAAAAAAGAACAGAATATAATAAATTCCACTCGAGTAAGAGGCAATTAGTTTTATTTGACGCATTTATCACGCCATTTTTTTCCCTTCAACCGCGATATTCATGAGACGACGTCGCGTCGGCAGCGCGTCGACCTGACGCCTTTCCAACAATCCTCTGGCACTCACCCTCTCCTCAATCTCTCCTGTTTGACGAGTGCATGTTCCTCGAAGCAATTTACGTCGGCAGAGTTTTCATTTGTCTTTCGCGAAAGCGTCGCTGACGAGCCCGTTTCGACATTGTCCAAGCTCGGAAAATGAGATGACGCCGACGACGGCGATGACTTTTCCTCCGCCCGTCTATCCCGAGGTGTATTAATTAAACCCACACAATTAGTTAATTAAACAATCGTCGAGGCTATTATTCTTTATCGGCTGTCGTGTCGTGGGGAATTTAGTTTAATTTCAGTTGCCAACGTTGAACGCTGCGAATGAAATTTTAAATTAAATTTTAAATTAAATTTCATTCAGGCGTTGGCAAACATATGACCCGCGCGTCACACTCTCACCCGCGGGTCATTTGCTAATATTAAGTGGCTCTCACTCTTAATTGGGAATTTGAGGAGTACCATTCAACATTATTCCGCCGGTAGGTTACTACAGAGGTCGGCAACACTTGACCCGCGTGTCATCTACTAATATTAAAGGACTCCCTCTTGATTAGGAATTTAAGGAATACTATTTAAGAATATTCTGCAAGTAGATTTATTCAGGCGTTGGCAAACATGTCCCGCGGGTCATACTCTGACCCGCGGGTTATTTACTAATTTATGTGGCGCACTCTTGAATGGGGATTTGAGGAATACTATTCAAGATTATTCCGCTGGCAGATTAATACAGGGGTCGACAACACTTGACCCGCGAGTCATTTACTCATAATTAAGAATATCGGCTGTCATGTTGTGGGGAATTTAGTTTAATTTCAGTTGTCAGCGCTGCGAATGAAATGAAGTGTGCTGTCTTATTTGAAAGTAGGCAACCAGTTATGCGTTCGGGTTCATGTGCGCTGTGTAGTAACTTCATCAATGTGAACTGAACTCTGTCGGACGAGGGCGATATTGTTGTTGAGATCGGGGAAAATGGTGAAGGAGCGAAGGGAGCTTTTTGGGAGTTAGTTGGCTTCGAGAATGTGTGTCTGTATGCCGGCTGTGTTGTGCCAACAAAGCAGAATTCCAAGCAGGACGTATTTAGGATTCGCTTCAGGAATCGCATACATTTTGATTAAACTCGACGATACGCGAGGCGACGTCGACGTCGATGTTGACTTCAGAGTCGAAGGGGACGTTGATATTGAATGTGCTACATTCACACTCTTCATGAAAATATATATGATTCTGTGGGTTCTCTTGAAATCTCTAATCAAGTGCGTCACTTAAAATTAGCAAATAACCCGCGGGTCAGAGTGTGACCCGCGGACCATATGTTTGTCAGAGCGTGAATTATTCTACCAGCAGAATATTCTTCAATAGTATTCCTTAAATTCAAGAGGAAGTCACTTAAAATTAGCAAATAATCTGCGGGCTATGGTATGACCCGCGGGTCATATTTTTGTCAACCCGATAATTATTCTACCTGCAGAATATTATTCAATAGCATTGCTTAAATTCAAGAGGGAGTAAAATTAGTAAATGACCCGCGGGTCATATGTTGGAAACGCGTATCTTAAAAGGAGTAAACGGGTCACATGTGTTGCCGCCGACCCTTGAATTAATCTACGGTGGATATTAACATTTACAAATCTCACAAATTGTTATTCTCCACCCAAATACACGCTCCCCTCCCCCTTCTTATATGTCAAAAGTTATTCAAAATGACTCTATGAATGTTGTAATCGGTTCGAGTATCTGCGAAAAAAAATTCTCTTCGAAAAGTCGCCGTCAAAGCGGCGAAAAATTGTGTCATCACAAAGTAATAAATGTACAAAAATGTTTTAAATCTGAGACGGACAATTGAGATTCTCCCTTTGTGCAGGGGTCTAAAGATACAGCTGCAAATCCATGTTTACGCAGTTGGAAATTACACGCAAACTTATTGATTTATTTAGAGATTTGCCAAAAGGAGGATAACGAGGACAAACACTCGTTGTATAGGGAGTCGTATACATGTCCGCACTCGTTTTGGCAACAACTGAAGAAAAAAACTACCAGAAAGGATAGTCGTAGAGTGTCTATTTCTGGCAGCCGGTCGCAGTTACACATTTAACGCCACCGTCGGAACCAACGTACAACACAAAAATGGGGGGGGGGGAACACTAAAAAGAACGTTAAATGACACGAGGAAAAACATGTGGATGAGCCAACAGACTTTACCGGAAGAGTACAAGTAAAATTACTCCTCGTATACTTCAATTTAGTACAGATTCAGACTTTCAGACGACAAGAATTGAGATTGAGAGAGATCTGTTGGTGGTTGAAATAAAATAAGGAAAATTGGGAACAACTCTTCGTTGATTGGAGTTTATTGCAGGCTACAAGATTTAACATAACATATTTTTACTACGCTGAAATAAAATTATTTGAATTTTATGTACAAACAAACATTTTTATGTACAACAAAATATATCAATTTGTTGGCAACTCTAGTGAGTGCTGAGTGTGCCCCGTTTTCCCGAAACTGGCTTTAGCACTTGACTTTTCGATAATTGTTGACACATTCATTGTTATGGTAATTTCGAACCATAAATACAGCGAATATTAGACGTTGTTGTAATTTTGCCTAGTTTACCATCATCGCGCTTTATAGTACAGATATTTTTATAGAATCGCCTCGTTTGGTGTGATTTGTTCAGCTGCGTACACTCTAGCGACTTTAATTCTGACTATAGATGGAAAATCGAGGTGATTTTGTAAAGTTTATGAAATTTTCTTGAATATGACGTCGAGTATTTTCAAGAAAATATGAAAATTTCATGTTTTTATAGAGTTTTAAATGCAAATTGCATTTTTTCACATGAAAATTCGATTTTAAAATACGATAAACATATGAAAGAATAGACTTTTCCAAAAACAGACGACGTCATATTTTAGAAAATTTAATTGTCTATAAAATGAGCCTATACTCATAAAAATCGGTTCAGCAGAATCTTTTTAATAGTGTCCGCAAAATCGAAAAACGCGTTTAAATTTTGGTAAACCAGAATTGTGTACACATTTTGGTTTTTGGGCTCTAACTTGGTAAATACTGATGATATCGACTTGAAATTTTGAGGGAGTATTCTTGAATAGTTCAGCTATTGATTGTGACAATTTTATTTGAAGAAGCTGTCTGTGCCTCTGATTTTTTCGGGTGTGGTCTGTTTTCCCGAAACTAATTTTTGCACTTGACTTTTTGAGTATGGTTGCCAAATTCATTATTCTGATAATTTCGAAAGGATCTACAGTTATACTTTATAATATCATCTAGTTTTGTGTGAGTTGCTCAGTTGCGTACCCTCTAGCGACTTTATAAATAAATTTATTTGCATTTTATATAAACGAATATATTTTGTAAGGGAAAATAAGGAATTTAACCCAAGTTAAAGTGACGTAAATGACGAAATTCACTAAATTGAGTTAACCTTCCCTCGTCTGATTTAATAAGCTCTCCTAGATGTCCCGAGTTGTCCTGGTTGGCGGGTTGCATGCTCGGAAACGCCATTATTATTCTTGTTACTCGTGTTGTTGGCTTCGTGCGTTCGCTATAACGCATATTCGACATGCCTTGGAAAAGATGGTACAGGACGAGTGCAGGGGCCATATCGTATGGTGTGCCTGAATATGTCGAGCTCGACCTCGATTGCATGCGAGGAATCGTCGACGACGGGTCTGTGCCATCCGTCGCGTAATGTTTTCGTGTGGCGTTTGCTTTACATCATCGTTTACGGGGCGATAAGTGCTAATCAAAGCTGACAAGGCCTAACAGCAGGTCCTGCATAATGTTATATTGCATGAATAAATGCAATGAAATAGCTGCGAAAAGGAAATATGTTCTGAATATGCAAAACGTTACTTGATTATTTAATTATAACGTACCATTTTAAGTGTGTGTTTGATATTTCAAAATAAAGAAGATTAATTCAGAAGAGTGTGGCCCGATCTCCCGAAATTTTCTTTGGCACTTGACCTGTTTAAATGATTTTGATAATTCAAAATTATTAACAAAATAATCAACAACAAAGGTGAGTCAGTGCCATTCTGCGAAAGAAGATTAGTTCAGAAGGGTGTGGCCCGATCTCCCGAAATTTCCTTTGGCACTTGACCTATTTAAATGAGTTTGATAATTCAAAATTATTAACAAAATAATTAACAACATAGTAAGCGTCATTTTAGGAAGGAATTAATTCGGAGGAGTGTGGCCCATTTTCCCGAAACTGACTTTTGCACTTGACTTACAGTTGACTTTTTCACTTTTTCATTGTTATGTTAGTAGTTTACAACCTATTACATTGTTTATGACTAGTTGTTGTGTTTCTGGCTACTTTGGAATATTGCAACTACATATGTATATTTTTTTCTATTTTTTACAGGATGGATGGAGCAGATCTTTGCTATGAAGTGGTCCGTCGTGCTGTCGCTGGATTTGTGTATAGTGAAACTGTTGCAAGGTATGCCTGTTTTCTCGAAATTTTATCTACTAGGTTGTAGATTATAATATAACACAAACTGAAAAAAAAAATGCATTTAACTCTTACTGCAATGCAATTACGTATAATTAAAGTTCTTAGAAGCTTAGTTTCTTGATAAAATTCAACTTTCAACTTACAGCAAAAGAGAAATTGCGCATATTAAAATTAAATATGCTTAAACTGCGAAATTTTTTCTTCAAGCTGAATTAAAGGTTATTAATAATTAAAACGAGAAGTTAGAAGAAATCTGCGTACACTCCATCGATCTTAATTTTGACCGCAGACGAAAAACCAAAAAGTTTTTGCATAGTTTATGAAATTTCCTTGAATATGGCGTCGAGTATTTTCAAAAATCATTTAAATTACATGTTTTTATAGAGTTTTAAATATAAATTGCAGTTTTCACATGAAAGTTCGATTTTAAAATACGATAAAAATATGTTAAACTATATTTTTCCAAAAACAGCTGACGTCATATTCTAGAGAATTTAATTAAGTATAAAATGAGCCCACAAGCAGATAAATCGGTTAAGTAGATCTTTCACAATCGTGTACGCAAAATCGAAAAACATTGCGAGAAAAACGCGTTTAAAGCTCAATCTTGGTAAATAATTTTAGTTAGTTATCACCCTGAAATTTTGAGGGAATATTCTAATAATAGGAATAATAGGAATTCTATAATGGTTTTGCTATTGATTATGAATATTCCGAAAATATTTTTTTAAGCAGGTAAATGAGATTCCGATCTTAAGAATTTAACTTTCGTTGATCACGCTGAAGTGGAATACATTTAAAACATTATCTATTCGAAAAACTTTGTTTCAAAATTGAATTTTCAATTAAAATTATTAAACTATATTACTATTAAACTATAAAAAAATCCCTAATAAAATTTTTGTGGCATCTTCTAATTGCGAGACATGAAGCGTTTACGTTAATGATTTCC
Organism: Mimaenictus wilsoni; assembly: GCA_027575185.1. Taxonomy (NCBI): domain Eukaryota; kingdom Metazoa; phylum Arthropoda; class Insecta; order Coleoptera; family Staphylinidae; genus Mimaenictus; species Mimaenictus wilsoni. The sequence continues at coordinate 12,329 of JAODAC010009025.1, forward strand.
TTGCTTGTTCGCTATTATGAAATAATTGCCACTATGATTAAATTACATGATGTACGTAGTAGAGCATAAAACACGAAATGTTCGTACAGCCATTACATGCGTCAAGTGCTGGAGGCATTGCGCTACTGTCACGAGAACGACATCATCCACCGCGACATCAAATCCGAGTGCGTTCTGCTGGCGACGAAGGAAAATTCGGCGCCGCTGAAGCTCGGCGGGTTCGGCGTTGCCGTGCAGCTTTCCGAACGACATCCGCTCGCCGCATCGAATGTCGGTGAGTGTAACAACATTTTCCCTGCGCCACGAATTTATGTTTAACATATCCTTCCCTATGACACATTCGAAGATGACACATGAAAAAAAAAAACGTTTTTTCTTATACGGGATTATACCGACTTGTCCTGTTTTATCCCATTTGAAATGCAGAATACCTGCTGATTTCGATAAGAACTGGCTCTTTTTTTGGGATAGTTTACCTACTCTTTACCGCATATGTGTGTGAGTGTTGATGTGTGTATGTGTGTGATGGTGTGTGTACATGTGTGTGATGGTGCGTCTGCATGTGTGTTGCTGTATGTGTACATGTGTGTTGGTGTATGTGTACATGTGTGTTGGTGTATGTGTACGTGTGTGTTGGTGTATGTGTATGTATGTATGTGTGTGTGTGTGTGTTGGTGTATGTATGTATGGCTGCGTGTGTTTGTGTGTTGTGGTGTGTGTGTATTGGGGTGTGTGTCTATTGGTGTGTGTGTGTGTGTGTGTGGGGGTGTGTGTGTGTGAGTAGTTTGGTGTGTATGTGGGGATGCGTGTGAGTGGTTTGGTGTGTGTTTGTGTGTGTGTTGGAGCGTGGGGGTGTGTGTGAGTGGTTTGGTGTGTGTGTTGGTGTGTATGTGAGTGGTTTGGTGTGTATGTGTTGGGGTGTGTGTGTTGGTGTGTATGTGTTGGGGTGTGTGTGTTGGGGTGTGTGTGTTGGTGTGTGTGTGTGTGTGTGTGTGTGTGTGTTCGAGTGTGTGTATTGGGATATGTGGGTGCGTTGGGGTGTGTGTTGGGGTGCGTGTTGGTGTGTTGGGGTGTGTGTGTATGTATTGGGGTGTGTGTGTGTGTGTGTTGGGGTGCGTGTTGGTGTGTTGGGGTGTGTGTTGGTGTGTTGGGGTGCGTGTTGGTGTGTTGAGGTGTGTGTTGGTGTGTTGGGGTGTGTGTTTGTGTGTTGGGGTGTGTGTTGGTGTGTGTGTTGGTGTGTATGTTGGTGTTTGTGTTGGTGTTTGTGTTGGTGTGTGTGTTGGTGTGTGTGTTGGTGTTTGTGTTGGTGTTTGTGTTGGTGTGTTTGGGTGTGTGTTGGTGTGTGGGTATGTGTGTATGTGTGAAAGTGTGTGTGTGTGTGTGTGTGTGTACTTTCTGCACGGATTAAGTCAGTGAAGCCTTTTAAATAAGGTCTCGTGAATTTACTCGCGGTATAAAAATGTTGCCCGTAATATGGCCTGTATATATATAATCGTCTGAGACCCCTATGAAATCTGGCAATCACCAAGTAAACCAGCGATTGTCAAACGTTTTACGATTATTTCGAAATTCCTCATTTGTACATCGGTGCGCACATTGTTAGTAACTCTTAGGTAGGTTAACTCTTCCAAAAAAAAGCAACTAGTCCATATCGAAATCGACATTCCACTTTTCCCTTTTTTGCTAATCCGTATGTGTTGATGATGACGAAATTGTCTGTTATCGCCAAATGCGACACATACCCACACTCGCGCAGTGTCGGACTTTCGCACCAACATGAGCCCCCTGGGACGGCTCTACCTGAAATCTGATCGAGCTGGTAAGCAAGCATAACTTCATCACATCCGAAAACAAAATAATAATCCCACGCATCGCATCTCTAATCAGTCGAACACAGAGCGCCAAACGGGCGGGTGAGAACGCAAAAAACCATCAGAGCTGGCGTTCGTCCACCCCCATCATTTCAATCCCTTTATATATTCATGCTCATCATAAACAGTGCTTTTTTTTCAATTCACGCATTTCACCATTACCGTATTTTGCTCGATTTTTACGCCAGTTTACGCTTAGCTTTTGTCGTCGTAATTGCATTTTCTGCCCAGATATTTTATGGCACCAAAAACTTTTTTGTGAATATGTTATGTGTGTGCACATGTGGGTGTATATGTGCATCTGTATATGCGTATGTATACATGTGTATGGGTGTGTATGTGTGTATGTTTTTGTATGTGTGAATGTGTATATGTTTGTGTATGCGTGAATGTTTGTATGTGTATGTGTGTGTGTATGCGTGCATGTGTGCATGTGTGTATATGTGTGTATGTTTTTGTATGAGTGTATGTGTGTATGTTTTGTATGTGTGAATGTGTTTATGTGTGCATGTGTGAATGTGTTTATGTGTGCATGTGTGAATGTGTGTATGTTTTTGTATGTGTGTATGTTTGTGTATATGTGAATGTGTGTATGTGTGTTTGTGTGTATGTGTGTATGTATGTATGTGTGTGTATATATGTATGTGTGTATATGTGTGTATGTGTGTATGTATGTTTGTGTTTATGGAACGGTTGTTGCATCCGTTAGAGACCGAAATGTCAATGAAAATAAATTTCCACGCAGTTTTGCGTCGGTCGGCCTTGAAGGATTGCAAGGCAAACGTCGACGATTACGCCTCAAAGCAGGCCTCAAGGGATGCCTTCAAAAGTCAAACGGCACTTTTTCCCCCTCTCACAGCTACACGTCAGGGAAACATCAGGAGAATTTCATATTTTTGGCAGCGTTTTTTTCTCAGCTGCTCGTTTTTTTTCTGATGTTCTGGTCGTGCATTTCCAGGAATGTTCTTCCACTAATATTTATTTTATGTGTATTTATGGGTCTGAGGTATTATTAAACATAATTTTAGAGAATATTTGAAAAAGAAATACATTTCTGTAGATTTTTTGTTAGATATGATCTTCAATCCATTATATTTTGCATCGAAAGATGTTTTTCATCGATTTGTATCTGAATTATTACAAATTTTGTACCCCACAAAACCCCGTTTGACCTGCCGCATTTAAATTCAATTATTTACACTCAGTTGAGTTCCATCATACATTTTTTCACATCGTTGCTTGCTCTTCTAACCTAACTTACGCAAACTTAACAAAGATCAAGCTATAAAGAGTACACTCAGTTTTTTTGGAGTGCCTTTTTTGTGGACTTATTTACACAAAGTGAGTGGCATTCCTTCAGACAGACGCCTCTCAGGACTGTGAATGCCATTCACTTTGTATAAATAAGCACAGAAAGAAACTTGAAAATTAGGAACGACGTTAATCAACATTTACTAAGTTAATGTCAGAAAATACTTCGTATATTTTGTATCGAAAGATATGTTTTTCGTCGATTTGTATCCGAATTATTACAAATTTTGAACCCCACAAAACCCCGCTCGACCTGCCACACTTAAATTCACTTCTTACACTCAATTGACCTGTGCCTACATCAATTTTTTTCACACCATTCTCCCCAGCTGGAATTTCCTTCAAAAAAGAAAGCAGAAAACCTCGTAGAAAATTGTTAAATTATTTATAAATTTACCACGAATTAAACGCGTACTCAATACGACAGTGCAGCGTTAACAGCGTCGAGTAATCATTCATCCTCTTCCGCTCTCTTCCGCCCACTTCCGCTAAGTGACGCCAATATACCGAGCAAATTGATTGGAATAATTTGCGATTGCATCGTCGACAATCATTGTTGTCCTGGTACACATGTAATAATGCAACGCGCGAATGCCGGAGCACATAGAGGGCCTTCAGTAATCGCAATTTATGTTCTAGGCTTGCTGTCGATTCACTTTTATTATTTCTATACCCACCATTTATGCCTTTAAGCAGCATTTCATCATCATCCGCCCTCTGGCAGAAACGAACATCAATTAATTACGGGCGAATCCCGTCACCTAAACTTGTACTTGTAGGTCGCGTCGGCTGTCCTAGTTTCATGGCACCTGAGATCGTCGAGCGACGGCAGTATGGCAAAGCGGTGGACATCTGGGCGGCGGGCGTTCTCCTCCACGTCCTCCTTTCCGGCCAGCTGCCCTTTCACGGGCATGGGCGTCGTCTCTTCGAGCAGATATGTCGGGGAAAGTTACAGGTAAATACGCAACAGATATTTGTTAATTGTGCAACATTAAAAGAAAGAATTTCATTTTATGGTTTAATACTGTAAATTTATCGTTCATTCCTGGTGAAACGAGGTGAGCGTTGATCCGGTTCGAAGGACCATGGAAATAGTTGGTTGGTGATGGAAGGTTCATGTAGAGTGTTGGTTGATTCTTCTGGGAAGGATCTTGATAGATTTTCCTAGTGGAAGACATAACCCTTTTTACAAGAGCACACCACGTAACAAGTTACCAAAAAACACATTATCAAAAGTGATATCACCTGCTTTATCCGCGGTAGCTAATATTGCTGATGGCTTAACTCAGACAGAGATCTTTCTGATCTATCCCTACTTTGATCGAGCGTGGCCTTGG
>JAODAC010009046.1:0-14641 GCA_027575185.1 Mimaenictus wilsoni
ACTTATTGAAATATTGAAAAATGTTTGATAAATCTGAATACAGGCAATCTGTATTTTAAAGACATTAAACTTTTAAAAATTAGTTATAGATTATTCGCAGTAATATCGGTAAAGAATGAAGTGAAGAATCGATATTTAATAGTTCTGACTTTGTTATCGATAGTCTAGATAAGGAAATTATTTTGATATTTGGGTTGCCTATAGTTGAACTTAAGAAAATTGTAAAAAGTAAACCGACGTTCACACAGTCAGCATGGCATTATCGACATTTTCAGGCGAATGTATTTAAGCGAACAAAGTTTTTTCTTCCTATCGCTTAATTTTCTTTTTCTTAGAAAATTATATTAAAATTAATTAAATTATTAGACAATTAATTGTTATTAATCAGACAAGACTAGACAAAGTACACGCTACGCTCTTAGTGTGATCGTTGCCTTAGGTTCAAAAGGTGAGGTGTGCTGCATATCAAAGAAATTCAAACAAATCTAACCTCATTATAAATAATAACAAACGTCAAAGAAGTAGATACAATTGCAAGTTTGATATAATTTGAATCACATTTATCATATAATTTATGTCATTGTATGTATTATAATTAGTAACATAACCTATGCGAGACTTCATACTCCTTCATAATATTTTAAAGAATTCATAAAATTTAAAATGTTTGTAATGGAAACATCAATTCAGAACAACTCTAGTAATCCATTTTTCCTGGAAGAACCTAATAATATTTGTGCGATTTGTACGAAAACCCTCGACAACGAGAAATATACATTGCACAGTCCTATAAATACCAAAAGCCACACCAAGGCGTACCAAGTTTTAGAATTGCAACACCCAGTGTATAAATTATTTTTTCGGTGTTGTAAACGATTAACGTAACAATGAAGGTGCGATCAAGCGTACTTGAAAAGTCAAGAGTGGCAATAAAGAATTCGGGATTTCGGGGTAGACTCCAACAAACTTACAAATTATAAGCATACACAAATAAATTGTAATCACGGCGGAAAAACTCCAAGGTTGATAGCCACTAAAATATATACATTAATTTTAACAATGTTTTAATAGGAGAATTAATACAAAACCAATGAAATATCTTGAAATAATTTCGATAATAACTATTATAATCTCATTATCTATTAAAAATGACAAATTTATTAGTATTCCCTCATTATACTCATTATAAAGCGGCGGCTTGCCGCGTTGTGGAGCTCGGTGCTCGTTGGATCACTGCAGTTAAGCAACGTCGGACTCAGGCGTTGGGTGGGTGACCACTTGGTCTCCGCACTCAACAAGCGGCTGCGGCGCCGTCCGCAAACTCCTGATTTCGCGGTAAATACGCGAATGAAGGTTGGGCGATTCGCTTGCAACGCTTACACAAAAAAAAAGTTCAGGGCAAGTACAATGAGTAGCGAGAACGGATTGGGCCGGGTGAAAGTTACTAATCCACTAGTTACTAACCACTATGTGGTAGAAAAAGGTTGTTGAATAAATAAAAATTATACTCGTTATACTTCATACCATTTTCATTACCTTATTAGTATCTTATTATTCTCCTAGGAAATCCGTAATGAAAACCAAAACATTAAAATTCAAACCAAATTTTAATATTCCATTCTTATCTGCATTTTATCGGTCGATTTTAACGACAATCCTTTTTCTCTACATCCTGGAAAAAGCACATAAAAACACAGGTAATAACAACAACCATTGTTTTTTAATAAATGGAACTTTAATTTCTAATGTTGTTTCTCTCCAATTTCTTGGTATTTCTTTGCCTCGTAAAATGTAGGATTCATATGCGCTCGTGGCCAATTTCGTAGTTGTGCTCATCAAACGCCATCAAACATTCGCAAAACGGAAAAAAAAAACCTCCAATTGCATCGCATCATTAAAACACCAACATTTAAATTTTAAAAACATGAAATCTATTTTTATTGAACTAAACATTCATTGCGAACACCGCCACATTTCGCGTTCGGCAATTCACTCATCCTTCTCAATATATAATATTTGCATCGAATTCTCTTTTAAGTACATACAATTCTTACAATCGTAAAATTCTCCTCGCAATTTTCATCGCATTTTCGTTCACTTTTTTTTTGTATTTGCATCTTTTCAAATTTTCATTCAATTTAATACGAAATAGGAAATTTATTGTTTGATTTTTGGTTTATCTGCTTTTTTTTTTACACCTTTCAATCGACTGGCCATTATTTTCTCTCTCTTTTATTTCGTTTTTGTTTTTGGTTTTTCTTTTTCTCTCGGTCGCTCCGTGCATTTTAGGAAGAGACACACATTTATTTAAGTACACGGTATTATCATTTAAGTCAATATAATTTTTCGTAATAGTAGTAATTTTTAATTAGTTTGTAGATTTTTTTTTTGTACAATTTGTTCGACTCATATCTTTTTTCTTTCGCATGTATGTATATGTGGGTATGTATGTGTATGTGTGCATGTGTATGCATGTGTGCTTGTGTGTATGTGTGTCGATGCATGTGTGTGTGTGTGTGTTTATGTATGTGTGTATGTGTGTACGTGTGTGTGTATGTATATATGTATGTATGTGTGTATATGTATGTGTGTATATGTATGTGTGTATGTGTATGTGTGTGTGTATGTGTATGTGTGTATGTGTATGTGTATGTGTGTATGTGTATGTGTGTATATATGCGTGTGTATGTGTGTATATATGTGTGTGTATATGTGTATATATGTGTGTATGTGTGTATGTGTCTATGTGCCTATGTGGAAGTGTATTGTGTAGGTGTGTATGTGTGTGTGTGTATAACTGGGTGACTTCTTAAATTTTTTTGGGCGAAAACATTTCGTATCGAGAGAAAGAGGACATTTTTTTGAAAACGTTTTTTTTATTATTATTTACAATTCGTCTACAATCATCATCAAATTACCTCCGTAAAATGAGGTGTATCTCCTCTTCATCATTATTGATCAATGTGTGTTTATATGTACGTGAAGATGTGGGTGGTGTACATATGTGTGTGTGTGTGTGTGTGTATATATGTATGTATGTGTGTGAGAGAGAGAGAGAGAGACAGAGAGAAGAGACTGGCCGATTGCTTATCGTTTTATCATCTATCTTTTCCTTTCAACACGCTCATCAATTCATCGAATCATCGCTTTGCAATTTCATGATTTCTTCATCTTCATCAGTTTCGTTTGCAGTTTTTCGCAGTTGATTACGTCGATTGCTCAATTTGATTTTGTTTTGATATGATCCGGGAATGTGTGCACACAACAATTGTGTCGTCGTGCGGGCATCGAACGGCGGCTTTGGTGCACTTTTCGGACCGACCCCCCAATAATTTTCCAACCGCCGCTGCCGCCGCCGCCACCCACAATTTGCGCTCCGCCAATTTGTTTCTTAAACTGTATGTGCAAACCGCGGCTCTCGGTTAACATTTGGAACACGTGAAACACGAGAGGGGCGGCCGGGGGAGAGTGGGGGAGGGAGCGGTCCGAAATTGCCAATTGCCGCCCTTTGTCAGTCTCAAAAGTCTCACATTCATTTCACATTCGACGCACGATCGAAATTTTTTTTTCTTTTTTTTTGTGTTTCCATCCTCCTCATATTTTTCCACCCCACAAAAAAAAAAACAGCGAAAAAAAAACGTTTTAAACATTGCTTTGGTATCAGTTACAACAAATAATTCAATAATAATAATAATAATAATCAAAAGTGCTAATAAAGTTGTCTTTAAAAATTACACAATATAATAATAGGTAGAATATATTACTTAGTTTAATTACGCTTAAATCTTCGTTAGTTAGGAGCACTAAGAGCTAAGAGTTCTGGTGTGGCGTGCCGCGTAATTTTTACTATAATTTTTTATGTACAATTTTATCACATTCGAATATAGGAAGTTAAGGGCTGTAAGGCCCAACTTGATATATTGGAATGTTGCACGCTCACAACGTATGGAACATTGTCCGTCACTGGTTTAACACGCGCCCGTCATGTGGCGCCATCTAACGTTCGGTAGTTTACCGCTTTTGAAACAACTGCTTCGTTTCCAAACTGCTTCGTTTTTCAAACAACTATCTGCGAATCTCTCTGCTTGTGGTTGAGTTGAGGAAAGTAGTTCTTTTTTTTAGGGAGACTAGTACGTGATACTCGGCGGGGGTGGCGGCAAGCGCATGCCACCCCATGGAAAGAGTCATGTGGCCTCCTTGGAGGGGATGCTCGCCGATGAGGAGTCCTCATCGCCGGAGAGCATCGGCAGCGTGGCGAGCAGATGACTTTTGCCCTGGTTGACGACGCATTTACGCATATGTTTCTCAAGGGTGGAAGGTACCGAAAAGGGCATTTCGCAGAAGCGGCAGCGGTAGACGTCCTTACCGATCCGACCATGAGTCTTCATGTGACGCGTCAGTTTGGAGCTCTGCGCACAAGCGTACGAGCACAACTCGCATTTGTACGGCTTCTCGCCGGTGTGTGACCGTCGATGGACCGTCAAATTTGAGCAGTTCTTGAAGACCTTTCCGCAGAACTCGCAGGTGTCATTCCGTCGCGATTCCTTCTTCATGAGCGGACCTTGAAGGCCTGCTAGACTAGGACCGGCGAGGCCTTTGTTGGGCAGCCACCAATCGTTCCGTTCCAGGTCGAGTTTAAGTCGCTTCGTCACTTCGTAGTCGTTGAACGGGGTGAATAAAGGGAGGGACTGTGGGCCTGTTGGAGGCATCTGATGGTTGGGGAGGAAACTCTTTGAGAAGTCATCGCGTAGCTTGAACTGCGTGGCTAGCGTGTTGTTATTGTCTCGATCACGGTCCTTCATGTTCATTTGTAACTTTAACGCCGATCCTGATTCTTGCAGGGCTTGTTTGTAAGCTTCACTGTATTGGGCGATGTTGCTTAGGCCGAACTTGTCCATGAGTTCCCCCACCAATGAAGCGGATTGACCTTTAGGGTCTAGTTGTGAAGGTACAGAGAGATCTTCCGCTTCCTCTTCGGGTTCCATCTCCTCATCTTCCTCCTCCTCTTCTTCTTCCATGTCTTCATCTTCGGAATCTTCCCCGTCGATGGTCTCCACTGACCCGGCGTTACTTGCTCGGTCTTCGGGAGTACGATGGATTTTCATGTGTCGTTTTAATTTGGAGCTCTGCCCACAGGTGTAGTCACAAACTGTGCATTTGAAGGGCAACTCTCCGGTATGGGTACGTCTGTGCGTTTCAAGATTGCTTTGGTATCGGAACTTCTTCCCACAGTAGTCACAAGCGTGGATGGCATCACCTAGGCTGTTTCTACTCGGCGACATTGGTTTACCGTCAGGTGTCGCCGTGCTGCGTGGCGTTGAGGTTAGGGGTTCTTCCAGTTTGGTAAGGTTCTGCTGGGGAGAGACACTAGATGGTCGCGAGTCAGGTCCAGTGCTGCCACTGTGATTGTTATTGTTGTTTCCACTACTGGCGGCTGACGCCGACGAACTGGTACTGTGGTTATTCTGGGCGCTGCTGCTGCCGCTGGTGCCTGTGGTGCTGTTGGCGGGATGGTTGGCGGGCAGCGAGGGCGAGGGACTGGCGAACGCTTGCGGCGAGTGCTTCCGGGGCGACGGCGAGCCCGCCTGCGCCGCCACTCCGGGGCTGGTGGTACCAGCGAGTTGCCTCAACCGCTGCGAGTAAAAATCCAGCTGGGGTTCCAACGACGCCGCCATCGTCGCCGCCGCCGCTACGGCGGCCGCACCGGGCGTTGCGGCGTTGGGTGTGCTGCGCTCCCGCGAGGTCGTCACGGCTGGCTGACGGTCCGCGGGCGAGGGAAAATTCGGATGCGGTGGCGGTGGTACGACGCCACCACTCGCCGCCACGGCAGCGGCGGCGGCAGCAAGGTTCAGACCATGGTGGCGAAACTGTTCGCTGACCAACTGCTCCATACGAAAGTGGTGCTCAGGTCGGGAGAACAGCGGCGCAGGAGGTACAGGTCCATGGTTCAGTGGAGGCATCGGTAATCGAAGAAGATTACCCACACCAAACGGATTATGTAAATCGGGAGGTGGTAGCAGGTGGCGTATATTATTGGGTGGATGTGGCGCACCTCCAGCCGACGAACAACCAGACGAGGTACTGCTAGTCGATGAGGAGCTATGGTTGTTGTTGTTGTTGCTGGCACAACTCGACGATTTGCTGCTAGTCGGGGAGCTCTCCACATAGATCTTGACACCATGAGAGTGCTGCACGTGCTGGACAAGACGCCATGCGGAATGCAGACGCGCCTTGCACGTCGAGCATACGTAATTGCTCGGTTCTGGAAACACAAACAACGAGGGACATTAGCAAGGGCTGTCACACTTTTAATATCACAATATTGGTGAAAACTATCCACCACTTTTCAATGGTCACACATGTCTCGACTATTTACACCCTCCCCTTACTATGTGCTTGCAAAGCGGTCTAATAAAGTGAAAATGCAAGCTGTGTCGAGTTTAAAAATGAAAAATCGTTCGGACACGGCCCACACACTCAAAAAAATGTCGTAAAATGAATGTGACTGACTCTCAGCCTCCTCGATTCCGACCAAGCCTCTAGCCTCAAAAACTCAAGCTTCAAAAACTCAAACCCCAAGACCTCTAGACTCAATCCTAAAGACTCAAAACTCAAGAACGCCAGATCTCAAGGGAGAAAATGAGATGGAAATGTCAGACCGCACCCTCACCTACGTGCATCGCATTCAGACTGGCGCAAAATACACGTTGCGACAATAGCCAAAGGAAGAAATCAGCAAGGAATCATGGATAACTGCACATCACATTGTCTTTTTACGCCTCCGCCTGGTGTGATGGAGGTCAAAACGAATCGCATTCCGTTCGCAGCGTAATGAGCGACCAGAATTGAGCACTCGACCGCTTTTCCTTCCTAAGACCATTGTCTCTGTCCGTTTGTGGTTAAATACCTCGTGAAAAAAACAACGCCTAGACACTCGCCGGAAACTCAATCAACTATACACCATCTTATAAACATGTTTAAACTTTTAAAAATCGTCCAATATCCAAGAAAATCTTTGAAACAGATCGAAAATCTGAAATTTTTCACTTAAATTTTTTGTAAAATCAACTTTCTATCGTTAAATAATGCTACTTATTATAAAGATGTCAAAATGAGTGAGGAATCATTTTAAAGCGCTTTAAATGTACTTTAAAATGTGCTCATACTGATTTAAGTCACTTAGTATGTTTAAGAATTATCGTAGCTTTATTAGTAACATAACAGAATTTAGATAACTTTGTATTCAATTTTTTGTAAAGTTGTTTTTCCAGCGTTAAATACTGCTATATATTATAGAAATATCAAAGTGAATCTGATATCATTTGAAAGCTGTATAAATGTACTTTAAACTAGTCCTACACTGACTTATGTCTCTCCGTATGTTTTAAAATTATAACAGTTTTATTAATAACATAATTTAATGTAGACAAAAAGCGATTCAAGTTTTAAATTATTTATAACTTTGTTTATAAAACTGAAATGAAATAAAATATGATATCACATAAAAGAGAATTAAGATGTCTTTTAGAGGATATCATAGTTATTGCGGAGCTATTAATAGTTTAGACATTTTTTGCATATAATTGAAGATACTTTGATGCAAGTATGAATTTTTGTATTCAACTTTTTGGAAAGTTAACTTTCCAACGTTAAATAATGATATCTATTATAGAGATATCAAAGTGAATGTGATGACATATGAAAGCCCTTTAAATGTACTATTAAATGCCGATATTCCGGCTTAAGTTACTTTGCACGTTTTCAAATTATTGCAGTTTTATTAGTAACATAATTAAAATGAAACAAACATGATTAATGTATAAAATTTTTAATAACTTTGTTTACAATAATGATATTCTCTAAACTATAATCTCACATAAAACAGAATTAAAGTATCTTTCAGAGAATACCTTAGTTATTGAAGTGCTATTAATAGTTTAGAAAATATTTGGACATAATTGAATATAAATCAATATAAGTTCGAATTTTTTGAGTTCAACTTTTCGTAAAGTTAACTTTCCAGCGTTAAATAAAGGTATTTATTATAAAGGTATCAAAATGAATGTAGTATCATTTGAAAGTTATTTAGATGTACTTTAAAATACACCTACACTCAGTTAAGTTACTTAGTATGTTTCGAAATTATCGCAGCTTTGTTAGTAACATGATTTAAATTAAATAAAAAATCATCAAAATATAAAATGATTAATAACTTTGATTATAAGAATGATATTAACGAAAATATAATATCACCTAAAAGGGACATAAATTGTCTTTAAGATGATATCATAATTATTCAAGGAATATTGTTATTTTAGAAAATATGGACCAAAATGTTTTTCTAGATCATCATAAAAATCGTTAAAATTTGTCAAACGTTAAAAATTCAGTAATTACCATATTGAAACAAGTCAATGCAAAATCTGACCTGCTGCTAAAGCCTGGAATGTGCATTATGAGGCGAGTGAGCACTCGCTCACATACAGCAAGTCATAAAACCATCAATGTTTAATTAGATTTTATAAAGATACGACCACTTCAACACGCAACGATTGAATGGTTTTACGATCCGCGTAAACGATGGGAATTTTAATGAGCGTATCTTCAATCGCTTCTTAATCATCTTGACCACCCTGACCAGGTCGTAAGCACAGCGATTTTTAAAGCCTCAAAGTTATAAAGGCGTACGTACCACGTTTTGCTTTTAACCATTTTCATCATTTTCATTCGCCATCCGTCATCCTTCAAAGATAAACCCCTCGGCGTCGATAAAAATAAGATAAATAGAATTAAATTTTTGAATTATGTTTTTTAGTATAAAGCAGGCGAGATGCGGTGATAAAAGCCGCGATAAGCGTTGTAGAACGCGTAAGAAAAAAAAAAAACGGAGGGTCGCAAAAGAAATGACCGCGATATTCAAATTTTTAAGCCGCTATTGAACGACCTGGGGAATGAGGGCTATTGTGTTGGACCTCGGACGCTGAACCACTGATGCTGTAGCTTGAAAGTATAGCTGTGGCTAGGAGAATGGAAGAGAAAAAGTGGTGGTTACCCGGGGTCCGGCTGGGGCTCCAGTCTGGATTTTTATACATTTTAAACTGGCGTCTTTGGGGTTTTCGGCGGGCCATGTGTGGTAGAGTTGAGGAGCGGACGTGTGAACAACGGAACATGGATGGAACTGTATTTTTGTGGAGAGTGTGGAGTGTGTGTGTGGGGTGTGTGGGGTGTGTGGAGGCAGTGGAGGTGGTGGTGTTGGTAGTGGTGGCAGAAGGCGATAAATAATCGCCGCTTCATGGCTCTGGCCTGCCTCTGGACGGCTTTCGTGGCCCAGGCCCAATTGCCCGAAGCATGTCTACTCCAATATATTTAAAATTTTAAAAATCGTCAAATATCCAAGAAAAACTTAAAAACCGGCCGAAAGTTTGACATTTATCACTTAATTTTTTTTGTAACTTTAACTTTCTACCGTTAAATAATGATATTTATTAAAAAGATATCAAAATGAGCGAAGTATCATTTGAAAGCTCTTTAAATGTACATTAAAATGAGCTTATACTGATTTAAGTCACTTAGTATATTTAGGAATTATCGTAGCTTTATTAGTAACTTAGCATAATTTAGACAAAAAAAATGATTTAAATTTTAAATTATCAATAAATTTGTTTACAAAAATAGGTAAGTACTGAAATCTGATATCATTCAAAAGAGAATTAAATTGTCTTTCAGAGGATATTATAGATAAAGAAGTTGTTGTAATATTTTGCAATATATTTGCTGTTAATTGAAGATAATTTAATAAAAGTAAGATTTTTTTGAATTCATTTTTTTGTAAAGTTAACTTTCAAACGTTAAATAATGATATTTCTTACAAGGATATCAAAATGAGTCTGGTACCATTTGAAAGCTCTTTAAATGTACTTTAAAATGAGCTTATACTGATTTAAGTCACTTAGTATGTTTAGGAATTATCGTAGCTTTATTAGTAACTTAGCATAATTTAGACAAAGAAATGATTTAAGTTATAAATTATCAATAAATTTGTTTACAAAAATAGGTAATTACTAAAATCTGATATTATTCAAAAGAAAATTAAATTGTCTTTCAGAGGATATTATAGATAAAGAAGTTGTTGTAATATTTTACAATATATTTGCTGTTAATTGAAGATAATTTAATAAAAGTCAGATTTTTTTGAATTCATTTTTTTGTAAAGTTAACTTTCAAACGTTAAATAATGATATTTCTTACAGGGATATCAAAGTGAGTCTGGTACCATTTAAAAGCTCCTTAAATGTACTCTAGAATGTGCCTAAGCTCAATTAAATCACTTAGTATGCTTTGAAATTATCGAAGCTTTATTGGTAATATAACTTAAATTAAATTAGATTGTGTTGGACCTCGGACGCTGGCACTGATGCTGTAGAAGTATAGTTAGGAGAATGTGGAGTAGGAGAACGGAAGAGAAAAAGTGGTGGTTACCCGGGGTCCGGCTGGGGCTCTATTCAAGATTTTTATACATTTGAAACTGGCGTCTTTGGAGTTTTCGGCGGGCCATGTGTGGTAGAGTTGAGGAACGGACGTGTGAGCAGCGAGACATGGATGAAACTGTATTTTTGTGGAGAGTGTGGAGTGTAAGGGTGTGTGTGGGGGCATGGAGGTATGGAGGTGGTGGTGGCAGAAGGTGATAAATAATCGCTGCTTCGTGGCTCCGACTTGGCTCTGGACGGCTTTTGTGGCCCAGGCCCAGCTGGCCGAAGCACGTCGACTCTAACATATGCAAATACTCCTCCTGGCCTTTCATACTCCTCTCTCAATCTCTCTCTAACCCTTCTCCCTCTTTCTCTCTTAAGTCCTCATCCTCTTCCTCACAACTCCTTCTCCTCCACAACCTCCTCCTCCACAACCTCCTCCTCACTCTCCTCCTCTCTCAACCCCTTTCCTCCAACCTCTTCTACCTCCTCTCTAGTAGCCACTGTACCTCAATACCTCAAACTCCCCAAATTCCTCACACCCTCCTCACATCCTCCGCAACCACTAAAAAAACCCCGAAAAACTATAAAAAATCACCCTGAAAAAAACTTTCAGATGTTGCCACGTGACCAGAAAACCGGATCTTCGAAATCCGAAAATATCGAGGTTGTAAATCTAGTTGTAGTAAAAAAAAAAGATTAAAAACCAGGATGAAATCAAGAGAAGAAGAAGAAGAATAAGAAGAAGGGCTTCAACCACGTGCCAGTAAATTAGAGAGACTCTAGACCAAAAAAACAGTGTTGAATAACGTCCAATAAAACCATGGATACCTGCATTAAGCCATTACTAAGTGGATAGACAACCTGAATGAACCGAATGAAGAGACGCCGCGGCGCACGCGTCCTTTTCAATGGGAAGACAGGGACCCGAAAAAAGAAGAAAGGGTTCCGCGTTTGGATGCACTCGGGCACACGCATCGGTAGCGCTGCACGCGTCGATTATGTAAAGTTTAATAAAGCACCACCGGTTCTTCTAAAAAAAAATCGTATACAATCTGGTCCTTCTCAAATCATATCAATCCGCCTATCTTGAACGTTAACCCTTAAAATTTACAATTATATTTTTAACAACCCTTAAAATCGCTTTAACATTCTTAAAAATATTTAACAAATAATTCCCAAAGACATACCTTTGATATTTTAGTCTTTTTAAGCTTTAGAGAAATTTAAAAGCTACAGATTTTTTAGAGTGTTTAAGAACACATGGTATGAACATTTTTAGAGTACATTACTACCGGTCTTGAATCATCATCTGCTCATCCGAAACCCGTGCCAGGCGCATGCCACGATCGTAAAACAAGTTTACCTTTATTTTACATGTCTTCGTCTTTCCCGGCTTGTGCCTACTGTTTTTTGTTGACTGTTTTTAACTGTCAACATTTATTCGTACTAATAGGGCGAATAACAAGTTGCCAATTGAATATATCTTAGATATTAAACTTTCAGACGTGAATTAATGATACTTTCAAAAACGTTAACAAACATTGAATAACATCATTTGAAAGTATGTTAAATCTACTTTCGTACGCTGTTTATGTTATTATTGTGAAATAATTATATTCCAAGTTATCGTGGTTTTATAAATAAAAAGAAAAATCTTTAATTGTTTTCGGACCATTTTTTCATATTTAATTTTGACTTTCTAATGTAAAATAATGGTACTTCCAAAAATCTTAACAAACTTTCAGTAGTATCACTTGAAAGTACATTAAATCTACTTTCTTATGAGGTTTATGTTATTATTGTGAAATAATTATATTTCAAGTTATAGTGGTTTTATAAATAAAAAGAAAAATTTTTAATTGTTTTCGGACCATTTTTCATATTTAATTTTGACTTTCTAATGTAAAATAACGGTACTTCCAAAAATCTTAACAAACTGTCAGTAGTATCATTGAAAGTACATTAAATCTACTTTCTTATGAGGTTTATGTTATTATTGTGAAATAATTATAATTAAAGTTATTGTCATTTTATAAATAAAAACAAAAAAGTTGAATTTTCCGAACTATTTTTTCATATTTAGTTATGACTTTCTAATGTAAAATAATAGTACTTCCAAAAATCTTAACAAACTTTCAGTGGTATCATTTGAAAGTGCGTTAAATCTACTTTCTTAAGTGGTTTATGTTATTATTGTGAAATAATTATATTTCAAGTTATTGTCATTTTATAAATAAAAACAAAAAAGTTAAATTTTCCGAACTATTTTCTCATATTTATTTATGACTTTCTAATGTAAAATAATAGTACTTCCAAAAATCTTAACAAACTTTCAGTGGTATCATTTGAAAGTGTGTTAAATCTACTTTCTTACGTGGTATATGTTATTATTGTGAAATAATTATATTTCAAGTTATCGAGGTTTTAAAAATAAAATGAAAATTTTTAATTGTTTTCGAACCATTTCTTCATATGTAGTTATGACTTTCTAATGTAAAATAATGGTACTTCCAGAAATCTTAACAAACTTTCAGTGGCATCATTTGAAAGTGCGTTAAATCTACTTTCTTAAGGGCTTTAAGCTATTATTGTGAAATATTTATACTTCAAGTTATCGTCGTTTTATAAATAAAAATATTTCGAAATGTTTTTTTCATATTTAATTACAACTTTTAAACCTAAAATAATGATACTTCCGAAAACATTAGCAAACATTGTATAATATCATTTGAAAGTACGTTAAATCTACGTTCTTAAGGTACCAATCATATTATTGTGAAATAATTATACATCGAATTGTCTATGAGTTTACGACGGACATTTTTTTGTGTTCGAGTTGTAGTTAATTATTTGATTGTATCATGAAAACTTACTTTAAAATCAATAAAATATCTCATTGAGGTTGTTTACCAAAGTGTGCTGGATGCAATTATGTGATGGATGCTGTGGTCCAGACTAAGAGATGACGCGTACGAGAGTTTGGAAAAAGGGGTTATTATATTCGTTATATTCATCGATGTTGGCCGCAAGCGTATGCACAATCGCGTTGTTCGTCCACCCTCTGTCGCTACTGGAGGGCGAGTGTGCAAAATGCAAATGACAACATGTGTCAGCACACAACGCAGTTGCATTTTATTGCCGGGTTTATTAAAACTTTTGCGACGGTGTAAAAAATGTTCGAAAACATCAATTTTCGAGCGTAAAATGTAGGGTGCACATTTTGGTAATAGTTTTTATGTTAGGGTAGAAATGTGGTTTTTAGATTTTTGCATTCATAAACATTTGCAGGCACCTCTATCAGACAATGTTTAGTTGTTTTACTTAAGTCGTGATACTATTTTTTTAAACCAAAACCGTTTTCATTAAAGTCTGACAGTTTTGCATTTGAGAAAGTTAACTTTATAGAGTTAAATAATGATATTGGTTATAAATATATTGTATTGAGTAGGGTATCATCTGAAAATACGTTAAATCTACTTTCTTATGCAGTCAACCTTATTGTTGTGAAGTAATTACGCTTCAAGTTATAGTCATTTTAAAAATAAAAAAGACAAAAGATAAATTTTTTCGAAGTATTTTTTCATATTGAATTGTAACTATATTCAAACGTGAAATAATGATATTTCTAAAAATTATAGAAAAGATTATGTAGTATCATTTGAAAGTACATTAAATCTACTTTCTTAAGAGTTTAACCATATTATTATGAAATAATTACATTTGAAGTTATCGTCGTTTTAGGAATAACAAAGAGAAAAGTTAAATTTTTTCCAAGTATTTTTTCATATTGAATTATAACTATCAAACGTAAAATAATGATACTTCCAAAAATAATAGAAAAGATTAAGTAGAATCATTTGAAAGTACGTTAAATCTACTTTCTTAAATGTTTAACCATATTATTGTGAAATAATTACATTTGAAGCTATCATCGTTTTATGAACAAAAAAGAGAAAAGTTAAAAAAATTTGAAGTATTTTTATAATGAATTATAACTTTCAAACGTAAAATAATGATACTTCCAAAAATACTAGAAAACATTAAGTAGTATCATTTGAAAGTACGTTAAATCTACTTTCTTAAATGGCCCAACATATTATTGTGAAATAATTACATTTGAAGCTATCATCGTTTTATGAACAAAAAAGAGAAAAGTTAAAAAAATTTGA
>JAODAC010009046.1:15165-27530 GCA_027575185.1 Mimaenictus wilsoni
TGTGAAATAATTACATTTGAAGCTATCATCGTTTTATGAATAATAAAGAGAAAAGTTAAAAATTTTTGAAGTATTTTTACAATGAATTGTAACTTTCAAACGTAAAATAATGATACTTCCAAAAATACTAGAAAACATTAAGTAGTACCATTTAAAAGTACGTTAAATCAGCTTTCTTAAGTGGTCAACCTAATTATTATGAGATAAATAGACTTCAAGATATCAGCGTTTTATAAATAAAAAGAAAATTCATGAAACAATTTTGAAAACTTTAGTATCTAAAAGTCTCTAAAAAATTTCCACAAAAATAGATTCAAGACCTGATGTGTTTCATGGAATTGATTCTGAATAAGAAGACTATGAGGGAAGTGTACTTTCATTCGTTTTCCCTATTTTTGTGCAAGAATATAAACATTTGAGATTTTAATAGTAGAAAGTAAGGTGTCCCATATGATTCGGACATTTCTATCCGAAATTGTCAGAAAAGGGATTGGCACGATCCCCTGTGACAACCATGTTATGATTTTCAGAGAAAGCTTTTGAAGAGCAAAGAATTGCAAGCTGTTTATTAAACGTCCAACGTTTTTGGCACATTTTGCGTCATTCTGACAGGCCTTTTGCTGGTTGCTAGAAGGGAAAGGGTGATGAGAGTATCGCACGACCCTTTCACACTCGACGACACTTCACCACGTGTGACACCAAAGTGACACTTTTCTAATTTACTCCTCAACTCTTCAACTCCTCTTTTCGACTTCTAAACTCGACTTTTGCAATATCTATTGCGAGTCTATGACTTTAGCAAACCTTCCTCTAGTCCTGCTACTACTCTTTCTGCTCTTCTTGTTTTGCTTTGGCTTTAACTTGAAATGATTGGAACACGTGTGTAAGAGAGAAATGGCTTAAGTAGACTTACCACTATGCGTCGTATTAGACTCAGCATCAGCCACCTCGGTCCGACTCCGTTTGCTCGAACTCTCCTCAGGTCCACTGGACGACGTGTCCATGCGCTCCTGCTTGATACTCGGCTTGATGTCGTGCTCGTCTTCGATGGAGGACGTCAGCGGGGACGAGGAGGATCGATGCTTGGGCGTGGAGGAGGCAGCGCCGTCGACGCAGAGGTCGCCGGGGGCGGGGAGGCGCGGGGAGGCGGGCGGCGGTGTGTGGACGCGCGTCCCGCCACTGCCGGAGGCCTTCTTGCCCGAGATCGGCGCCGATATGCTCGGCCGGCGCGTGTTGATCGTCGCCAGCGGGTAGCCACCTTCGCCGCCGTTGTCGTTGTCGTTGCGCTCCGCGCCGCCCGTGTAGCAGTTGTTCTCCTTGTTGCACGTGGTGATCTTGTGCTGGATGAACCTGACGATGTCGCCGAGCGCGAACTGTTTCTGGCAAGCCCCACATGTCAGGATGTCTTGGTGGTTGTCATTTGTCATTATCCCTTCATCTGTGTCTGCAATAATAAAAATAAATTGTTTAAATCTTGGAACTGTTGTAAGACCACTGGTTTATTCCAGGGATGCATTTGGATATCAGAGAAAGTGCAGAAATTTAGTTTAATTTTCCTCTTATTTTTTCATATTCTACTAACTTTCAAACATAAAATAATCATATTTTCATAAAAGTTCACAAACTTTAAATTATATCATATGAAAGTACGTTAAATCTACTTTTTTATGGGACCAACCTTATTATTGTGAAATAATTGCACATTAAGTTATTAATGTTTAATAAGTGAAAAACAAAATTTAAATTTTTGGAATTCCTTTTTCATATTTAATTATAATTTCAACCTTAAAATAATGATACTTCTCAAAATATGAACAAATTTTAAATGACATCATTTGAAAGTATGTTAAATCTACTTTCTTAAGGGACCAACCTTATTATTGTGAAATAATTACACATCAAGTTATTAATGTTTAATAAGTGAAAAACAAAATTTAAATTTTCGGAATTCCTTTTTCACATTTAATTATAACTTTCAACCATAGAATAGTGATACTTCTGAAAATATCAATAAATTTTAAATGAGATCATTTAAAAGTACGTTAAATCTACTTTCTAAAATGATCAACCTTATTATTGTGAAGTAATTACACTTCAAGTTATTAATGTTTAATAAGTGAAAAACAAAATTTAAATTTTTGGAATTCCTTTTTCATATTTAATTATAATTTCAACCTTAAAATAATGATACTTCTCAAAATATGAACAAATTTTAAATGACATCATTTGAAAGTATGTTAAATCTACTTTCTTAAGGGACCAACCTTATTATTGTGAAATAATTACCCTTCCAGTTATCGTTGTTTAAAGAATAAAAAGGAAAATAAGTTTAAAAAATTTCAAATTATTCTTTCATGTGTAATTATAATTTTCAAACGTAAAATAATGATATTTTCAAAAACATTATGAATGTTTAAATGGTATCATTTGAAGGTATGTGAAATCCAGTTTCTCAAGAGTTCAATTATATTGCTGTGAAAGTATTACACTTCGAGTCGTTTTACAAACAAAAAAGAAAATGTTAGAATTTTCTAACTATTTTTCATTTTTTATTATAACTTTCAACAGTAAAATAATGATACTTCTAAAAATCCCAACAAATTTTAAATAGCAACAGTTGAAAGTACATTAAATCTACTTTCTTAAGAGACCAACCTTATAATTTTCAGATAATTATCTTTCAAGTTATCGTCGTTTTAAAAATAAATCGAAAAAACTTAAATTTTTTCAATCTTTTGGCGACCATGACAGGTCATAATCTAATTACCTCTGCTTAGCGAACGTTATTTTTGGTTCTAATTAAGAGCACGGCCCTGTAGACCCTGCGGTATGCAGATTCGGTTGTTATTGCTCAGGAAACATTTTGATAATCACTGGAATAGGTTTTGATAACTTTAACGTTAATTAAGGTTAGTGAGGAACAGGTTTTGAAATACTGTACATAAATCGCTTCGAAGTAAATACATAGATGTGAGAAGGGACAATGTCCAATACGAGGCACGGTCAAACCAGTTTGTCCACTCGACTCCGGTTTCACCCTCCGGAAACTGACCGTCCCTTCTACGGTTCTTGACCAATGAGCGAGCGTGTGATCCGAGTACGGTCGGCCAACGGTCAAGCCGGACCGGGCCACCCAATATCTACCTCTCTGGCCATTCACAAAACCTCGAATTCCCGGAACGCCACTCCACTTCTCAAAAGTATCACTTTCTATGTATGACCACTGCTACTGTCCAAGTCCACTACAACTGACACTATTGCACTATAGCACAATCACTGAAACGGATCTCCTGGACTATGATGGCTAGTCTTAGGTAGCTATAAAGGGTTAAGTTGAGTTAGAGTTAGAGCTTTGTTTGATCGTTTTGAATATTTGAATATTTGCATGCTCGAATGTTTGTATATAGATGACTTTTAACGGTCAAATGAGTTTCACCGGAAGGAACCCAGAAGCATCAAGCTGAAGCAATTAATACTTCGGACGCCGCTATGAAAAACGCAAAACAACCAAAGGGTGTTGTTGTTGTTGCACATGGCCGGTGCCTGCGTGGAGGAAAAAACACAGTCCCGCAAGGGTTTACAATACGGGAGCGGTTTGTTTGGTCCATTATTAAGGCGCATGCTGTGCGCTCACCTCGCGGAGAATGCAACCACCTGGAATGGAACGGCTGGATTGGAACCCGCCCGATTCCATTGGAGACCGGAGCGAGATCCGAAGAGAAAAAATCATAATGGCGACCAGTCGAAACATAAGACTGCCGCGCACAATAGTCCACAAACCCTTTTGATGTCGCGCTGTTCTCATTCTGGTTATTACGAAAAATTTAACCATGTTATGTTCAATTTACCGGACATATTGCGTAATATTTGAAGGGACATATTTCCCTGTATCCTTGGATGGTTCGATGAGTCATTGAAAGTCATAAAAATATCCATCCCAGAGCTTTTTGTGTCTTAGGAGACGTTTGTTAAAGTTTTTTTGTTTATTTAACTCCAAGAGTAATCGGCAATCTGTCCTAGGACAATAAGCGTTTGTTTTGAATTATAAATGGCATGTTGACATTTCCTCCAATATAATTTCATATAATTTCAGGCATGTCAATATAATTTAAATTTTTTTGGATGATTTTATGTTCGAGATATTATCAAGTCCGATGGTAAGAATCGTTTAAGTCTGTCAATGTCTATCTTATTTAGTTTGTTCGCTAGCAGATTTGGGTGTGTTCTCAGACGGTCTGTATATCAAATCCTGCATTGATGAATTATCTCCTTGACGGTAAATATAAGAGAAACAAATGTTATATCCGTAATTAACGTTTAATAAGTGAAACACAAAATTTAAAGTTTTGGAGTTCCTTTTTCATATTTAATTGTAACTTTTAACATTAGAATAATGATACTTCTCAAAATATGAACAAATTCTAAATGGCATCATTTGAAAGTGTGTTAAATCTACTTTTTTAAGGGACCAACTTTATTATTGTGAAATAATTACACATCAAGTTATTAATGTTTAATAAGTGAAAAACAAAATTTAAATTTTTGAAATTATTTTTTCATATTTAATTATAACTTTCAACCTTAGAATAATGATACTTCTGAAAATATCAATAAATTTTAAATGGAAACATTTAAACGTACGTTAAATCTACTTTCTTAAATGATCAACTTTATTATTGTGAAATAATAACACTTTAAGTTATTAATGTTTAATAAGTGAAAAACATAATTTAAATATTTGGAATTCCTTTTTCATATTTAATTATAACTTTCAACATTAGAATAATGATACTTCTCAAAATATGAACAAATTTTAAATGGCATTATTTGAAAGTATGTTAAATCTACTTTCTTAAGGGATCAACTTTATTATTGTGAAATAATTACACATCAAGTTATTAATTTTTAATAAGTGAAACACAAAATTTAAATTTTTGGAATTCCTTTTTCATATTTAATTATAACTTTCAACATTAGAATAATGATACTTTTCAAAATATGAACAAATTTTAAATGATATCATTTGAAAGTATGTTAAATCTACTTTCTTAAGGGAGCAACCTTATTATTGTGAAATAATTACACTTCAAGTTATCGTTGTTTAATTAATGAAAAGGAAAATAAGTTTAAAAAAATTCATATTATTATTTCATGTGTAATTATAATTTTCAAACGTAAAATAATGATATTTTCAAAAACATTATGAATGTTTAAATGATATAATTTGAAAGTACGTGAAATCCAGTTTCTTAAGAGTCCAATCATATTGTTGTGAAAGTATTACACATCGAGTTATCGTCGTTTTACAAACAAAAAAGAAAATGTTAGAATTTTCAAATTTTCATTTTTATTATAACTTTCAACAGTAAAATAATGATACTTCTAAAAATCCCAACACATTTTAAATAGCAACATTTGAAAGTACATTAAATCTACTTTCTTAAGAGACTGACCTTATATTTTTCCGATAATTACCTTTCAAGTTATCGTCGTTGTAAAAATAAATCTAAAAAACTTAAATTTTTTCAATCTTTTGGCGACCATGACAGGTCATGATCTAATTACCTCTACTTAGCGAACGTTATTTTTGCTTCTAATTAATAACACGGCCCTGTAGACCCTGCGATATGCAGGTACGGTTGTTATTACTCTTTTTTTAAGTGATAGAACATTAAAATGTACAAGGTTGCCATTAATTGATCTGTCATTGCCTAGGTTTTTCAATGAAACAACATGTTGAGAATCACTGGAGTTATAAAAAACATTAGTTTTTATAATATACAATCTAAATTCCAGAAAGGTGTACATAGGAAAAGATTTTTCGAGAAAATTGTAAGGCCATTTCTATATTTTAGCGACCGTGACAGGACATAATCAAACGTCTGTGACTTATTTACAAACTGATGAAATTGACCAAGGCCCTTTTTATTGGGAACCTTGGAGTTAAATGGAATTTGGTCAACTTGTAATGTCAACAAGATACTGGCACTTTCTTTGGCGACCTTGACATGACATAAAAAGAAAACATCGCAGTGGCAACCTGCCGATCCGAATTTTGTAAAATTTGGAAAGACATAGTATCCTTTGAAGAATGGAAGTCGTTGGAAGTCATTGTCTTGGAAGGTTGGTGCTGTTGGCAATTCCTGTGGTAATGACAAGTAATGGAAACAATTGGCAATTTCGGTTATCTGCATTGTTTTGCACTTATTCCGTCCTGTTTGCGAAAGGCTCGGAGGGTGAAATATCTCGTTGCGTTGCAAATTGCCAGTCAATAAGTCGATAACTTTCGATGGTTCTCCACCACGTTGTCGTGGAACTCTAGTAACAGTGGAGGAGGAGAACCACAATATCGAGATATCAATAAAATATACATATAAATCGAAATCTTTGGTTATCACGAGTTGGAATTGCTATCTCTGGAGCAAAAACCCTCGAAAAACAAAACCGTATGTTTGGTTGATGGTGGCGGCGACTGATGATAGTGGTAGTGGTAGAGGTTGAGGAATTTTTAAACATTAGTTTTCCAAAATTTGAATCAATGTACTTCTATAGAAGTTTGTGCATGATATAAAACGTTTATATCTCCAGACATTTTTAAAGCATTGTCTATATTTTGGCGACCGTGACAGGACATAATCAAATATATATTAATTAGGCTCAAACTACTGAATTAGTCAAACCTTTGGGCTTGAGTATATAGGAGGCATATGGAATTTGCTTAACTTATAATTTCAAAAAAGGAGAATTTTTTTGGTTATCACCTGTTGAAATTGGTATCTCTGGAGCAATAACTCTCGAAAAACAAAAACCGCATGTTTGAATGATGGTAACGAAAACTGTTGTAGTGGTTTGTAAAACTGAAGTGTTTAAAAACATTAATTTTCCAAAATATTGTATCAATATACGATTACAAAAGTTTCTAGAAGGTTGATTTCTCCAGACATTTTTAGCGTCTTGTCTATATTTTGGCGACCGTGACAGGACATAATCAAATTTTTTCAAAATTAATTAGGCTCAAACTACTGAATTAGTTAAACCTTTGGGCTTGAGTATGGGAGGCATATGGAATTTGGTCAAGTTATAATTTCAAAAAAGTAGAATTTTTTGGCGGCGCTGACGGCAGTGGTAGCTAGAACTAGTCCATTCTCTGATTGGAAGAAGTAAACACCAAACAGAAGGAAATTTATTAAGGTGGTTGACGAGATGTCTAGCACTAGCCAGAGGCAAAATATGTCAAGAGATAAAATCGTGATCGTGTTAGCGGCATGGCATTCCCCTCAAACTCGTAATAGGATAATCCAGTTGTCCCGATATATATATATATTTTTTTTTTGCCGGCTTGCGTCACTTGTGACACCAAAGGTTGGTCAGTAATCGAATCATCCGCCGACACCTAGCGACCGTGACAGCCAGAGAGACGTAATCGAATGACCTCACACGTTCTTTCTTCTAACATCCTTCTTCTAACTTTATTAATATTTCTTGTTTGTTTTACTCATAAAGTTAGTTCATACCAATTGGAACTAAAACCCTGAATTCTCAACCCTAGAGTGAATTTGCCAAAATATGTATTACCAAAAATTCATAGGGTTGAATATGAATATGTTGGAGTATTAATCCAGTTCTGGTTTCATGTTATACTAACTTATAACTTTTGACGACCGTGACAGGACATCCTGTAACTATTTCCTGCCATGGTTCTTTCTCAGAATAAGGAAGTCTTGCCTTTCATGGGACACCCAGCAGATAGGAGATGTTCTTTGTGATCTAACATCAGTCAATAATGTATTCAATCACTTGATCTCGACATTTTGTTCATACTAATACTTGGATCTGAACCATAGAGTTAATTTGGCAAAATGTCTAATACCAAAAATTTACAGGGTTGAATATGCGACACACTGTATGTTGGAGTATAGATACTGGTCAATTCTGCATCGGCTTTATCCGAATCTAATTTACAACTTTTTTGGCGACCATGACAGGACATTCCATATTTATGTACAGCCTTTTTTTACGAATAAAGAAGTCTGGCCTTTCATGAGTCACTAAGAAGATTACAGAAGTATTATTTGTAATCTAGCACCAGTCATTAATATATTTAATCACTTGATCTCAACATTTTGTCCATACTATAGAGTGAATTTGCCAAAATATCTAATGCAAAAACTTACAGGATTGAATATGAGACACCCTGTATGTTGGCATATAGACACTGGTTAATCTTATCCCTGTTTCATCCTAATCTAATTTGTAACTTTAGGCGACCATGGCAGGACATTGCTTGTTTATGTCCAGCCATGGTTCTTTTTAAGTTTACAGTAAGCTTTCCCTTTCTTTAGACACCCTGTAGATTAAAGGAGTATTATTTGTGATCTAGCACCAGTCATTGATGTATTCAATCACTTGATCTCTCGGGGTATGGACATTTTGTGGCTTTATTTCGCCTTGATACTCGCACTCGTATCAGTCACGCCCCTGCTTTTATTGCGAACGCTGGCGGAACGTTGGCGGGGATCGACATCGGAAAAATAACATAAAATATTACAACACATGTCGCTAAATAATAATCCGGGTGGCGAGGACTTGGCCGAGGGGCAGCCCCCGTAAAATCGTAGAGGGTTATAGCGCTAACTTGTTAGCCAAAAAGAGGGATCGATATCTATTCCAATATCAGGGGACTTATCAGCTACTCTTTGCTGATATTTTCAATTGGTATTTTGTGGTTTTCATTTCTAATTGTAAGTCTGAGAGTAAAATTAATATTGATCAATCAATCAAAATGGAAATATTTGATAAATCGATAAATTCGCTCGAAAATTTAAAAGTAACACGTTGTCACTGAATTTCATCAATTAGTTTCGACAATTTGTTATTGCCTAACTTTTCTAAGGGAATAAACATTTTGAGAATCACTGGTGTTTTGGTGAAAACATTACTTTTTTTAATATAGTAATTATAATAAAATAGTAATAAAATTGGTTCCAGAAGTCTTAACGTGCTAACAAAGGTTGATATTGCTAGAAATTTCTAGAACCTTGTCTATATTTTGGCGACCGTGACAGGACATAGTCAATATTCTGTTAATTAGCTTCAAACAATTGATATGAATATTGGAGTCAAATTTATTTTTATCTAGTTAGAATGTTACAAAAACGTTTTTAAAAATTTGGCGACCGTGACAAGACACAAATGTCTCTTAATTACCTACAAACTGCTGAAATGGACCAAACATTTGAGGTTGGATATGAATATTACCGTACATGGAATTTGAACAGGTTGTATTCCCAAAAAAATCACAATACAACAATTTCAACATTTTGGCGACCGTGACAGGACATAATCAAATGTCAAGTAATTTACTCTACACTACTGCAAATTGACTAAAGTGAATATTTGACTATAAACTTGTGTAAATAACTTTATAAAACTTATTTTACACAAATTTTATACAGGGTATAAACGAAACTCTTAAAAAACGAAAACACGAATCTCTTTCCTATTTCCATTTTCATCGACTCCTATTGATACTGTCGGCATCTAACCTAATCTATCCTAATTTTCCATGTTAAAAACCTTCTTCTTCTTCTTCTTCTTCTTCTTCAAGATAAGAGAAGAATTAAAACTAATGCAATATTTTAAGAGATGATAACGATTAAATCCAGAAGGTTAGCGAATTGTTTGATTTGCACAGTCTTGCACTTGATTAGAAATCACCCCAGATGGTGAGATGGTGTGATGGTGCTGGTGGTTTTAGTGGCGGCGGCGAAACAGTTAGTTACACTGCTGATTAACTCGTAACACTCTCGTACCGCCACCGCCAATGCCACCGTATCCGCCGCCTCCGCCGCATCCGCGCAGACGGCTGAGTTTCTTTCGCGCAATTCCGTCGTTCGCGCTGGAGCTGGAGCACTTATTTTATTGGCGGCCCTTAAGCCGCCGCCCGTGATAAATGTGATAAACGGCGGCGCAGGTCGTGACACAAACTGCGCCACTCGAATCAATTTATTCCGATTGGAATGCCCTGAACTTCTCCACGCCACTTGTATCCGACCACTAACAAATGCCAAAACAACCACAAACTTTTCCAAAAAAAAAAAAATACAATTCTATCAAAAAACGAAAAAAATAAAAATAAATAATTTTTCCATAAACAAATGAAATGATAACAAATAAGAAATTAATAATAGTAGTGAATATAGATATTAAAATAGTTAATATCGATATTATTTAAATAACTATTTAAAGCTATAAATGCTGATTTTTTTTATAAATATCGTTTTTTGTTGCAAAGAGTAAAAATGAAGTTAAAAAATTTGCGAAATTTAATGAATGACTCACCAGCTTGAACATATTGTGCCCAAAAATGACGCATTTTAAGCAAGAGAGCCTCCTGTTCAGTATGTAACAACTTCATCTTATCTGATAGCACGCACGACACACTCGCAAACACAAACAGATTATAAATAAGATGATATCATCACTGTATATTCCAACTTGGACCGTTTCGCCTCGTTTCCGAAACTTTGAAACTTCAAACTACTAACAAACGTTTACAACAAACACTATGATCTCTTTCAAACACTTTGTAATTTTTTTTTTTCTTCTTAAAGTTTAAAAAAGTTTTTTTCCTTTATTAAAAGTAAAAAAATGATGTTGATGCCTCGACTCACAGCGAGCAACTGAAGCCTTCCGTGGCTGGACCGTGATTTTATTCACCACCGAGGCAGTCAGTCAGTGGTGGTGAGTCCCAGAGTGGTCAGGGTGGTGGTACCCACGGCACCCCACACACCTAGTCCTAGCCTCACGTCTAGCCTAGCGCAGTCTGCGCAGGTAAAAAATTCGGCAACTAAAAAAACGTCCCCTACGTTGTTTTTTTTGTCTTCTTTCGAATGTATCACAAGCACCGAAAAAAAAACAAGGTAACCCCTTGGGTGGGGGTATAATTTCACCCTATTTCCGTGCGGATAGACTAAGGGAAGCTGGAGTAAAAAGGCCTTAATAAGGGTCACATGTATACTGGAAAAAAATACAGTTGAATTTTTTAAACGCTTTTTTATGCATGGGATAAAAAAGAAGATGAGAGAAAAAAAAACGAGGGGTATGAGGTTCTGGGGTATGGATCTTGAGAAAATTTTGCGGAGATTTTTTTTCTCATGCCTGAAAAAGTGTCGGGAGTAACGGTTTTCTTAATTGATTAATGCGCCAATGACCAAATGTTAAGAGGGAATGTGAGTAGGGAATATGTGGAAGGAAGGAAGAATATATTGATATTTTTGTTTGTATATGATTTTTTTTAAAGGAAATATAGCCTAATAGATCATGAGAAAATTTTCTCTTCGTTTTAAAATAGTGTTAAAATGTTTCATTTGGGAACGAAGAAGAAAATGTTATATTTTAATAACTATAGAAAGATTAGAAGATTATTATAGAAAGAATAAGTATAGAAAGATTAATAATAATGGTAGACTATAAAAAGATTTCTTTGATTTATAAACTTAAAAAGAAATCAAGATATAAACATGAAAAACTCAGTGAAAATCTTAATTTTAAATATTTCTTGTTGTATTTTAATATCAAAAATTGTATAAGAAACTACATATATACATATACATATATTTAACATAAGTTTCCCTATGCATGGCCATCGACCAGGGGTCCTTCAGCCTTTGCTTTACAAAATTAATTATATTTCACATAATACAAGTCAATATAAAATATTCTGGATACATAAATCAATATTGGTGATTCTTTATGTTACATAAATAAGAAAGTAATGGTACATTCGCTTCTTTTTTTCTAAGGTTGGGCGGGGTAGTTATAGAGAATCGCATTATACAATTTAGAAAGTCCGGGTTTTTGTTTACACATTTGTATATAAGTTAAAACCCTCCTAAAATTAGTTTGATTCTATTTAAAAGTATCTATCCATATAAAATTAACGACTCCATTCTTTTTCTAATATTAAAAAATGTAAGATTAAACATGATAAAAGCATCTATAATCTTAAATTTTGATATTTCTCTCATTTCTTCAAGATTATATACTTCTATCATAGGAAATTTGAGCAAATTTGGTCGAAAATTATTAATAATATCAAGTCTTATTAGAATGTTGACAATTTTTAATCGTAAATTATGATTCCCAGCCAAAATAATGACATATAATCCATAAAAATACGAATTGAATGTAAATCTTCTCAAATGTTGTTAATTTTTCAACTTAATTCATCATTTCCAATTAGAATAATGAAATATAAACCTAGTAAAACCCTCCAAAAGTTAGTTTAATTCTATTTAAAGGTACCCATACAAAATTAACAACTCCATTATTTTTCTAATATTTAAAAAAATAAAGATTAAACA
>JAODAC010009057.1:0-88000 GCA_027575185.1 Mimaenictus wilsoni
ATAATAATAAATTCACACTAGGGGGTGCCCACCCCGGGGACTCGAACCCCGTCCTCCTACGTGGTAAGCAGATGCTTTACCACTAGGCCCAGGTGGGCAAAATGATTACATTTTACATCAGAATATTCTTTTCTGAAATTGTAATATTTTTTGTTTGAACATCTTGAGTTCCAACGAAAATTGAAAACTTTAATCGACTTTTTAAGGCATTTTCATTGAGCGAAAAAATTGGGGCTCGCAAAACTTATATTAATATAGGTTATATAAATAATACATGTAAAGGAGCAGAGGCAAACTCGATTTTTATTTTTTTCTTATGGATACTTCTAATAAAAATAGTTCTGGGATTATTACTAACTAGCGGTTTATAAAACTTCTTGCTCTCATCAACTATACAGAAAACTATGCGTTACTCGAGTTTCGCGCTATTCATGCTTCACTAGACATCATAATAAATTCAATAAATTATAGACTTCCAGCCTACATCATCCGAAAGCATCTGATATGATCCGATCCGATTCTATCATATATGCGGTTTACATACAATAATCGATTCGTCTTATCTTTCAAACACATACTGGTCGTGCCGACAACAATAACCCATTCCGAAGAATATAGACAG
Source organism: Mimaenictus wilsoni (assembly GCA_027575185.1). Classification (NCBI taxonomy): domain Eukaryota; kingdom Metazoa; phylum Arthropoda; class Insecta; order Coleoptera; family Staphylinidae; genus Mimaenictus; species Mimaenictus wilsoni. The sequence continues at coordinate 623 of JAODAC010009057.1, forward strand.
CAATCTGCGACAGTGTTGGTCTCAAATATAAATCGAAACAAACTGTTTTTGCCTCGATGAATTATCCGCATAACTGTATTATTTATAATGTGAGCTTGAATTTTTAAGCATAGGTTTCTTCATATTTATTGATTCCGCTTGATCTACGCCCGGATATATCTCGGTTAGAAAATGCTCTACAATAGTTTTGTAGACTCCATGCGCCTGATGAAAGACAACTGAATGCTGTGGTTGCGTGTACATTCCGGAAAATGGAACACATCGATTTAATATCACGTTAAGTAAGGTAGAGAATGTGTGTTAGTTGGTAAAATGTGCGCGTGTCTGTTTGGGGTGAATGTAAGGTAAATTGTAAGGCGTTGTTTATGCGGCGTGTGCCGTTCCCAGATGGGGAGAAAACGGCTAAAAGTGGGTCAGAACGAACATATGGTACTATTTACAGGGAAATAGCTTTATAATTTTATTGGAAAATGTAATAATTTAGAGTAGTTATAGGTAGTCAATCAAGTTATTAAAGTAATTCATTTCCAAATAATTAATAAACATCATCATTTAAATGATTAAAGATTGATATTCAATTGTTATCAATTAATATAAATAAAAATGTGTATATTATCCTTTAAAAATATACAATTTAAGTTAATATGCATCTTTAATTTTTCTATAACAACTTTTTTAAGTGGAAAGAAGAATTTTTCTGCGATAAGTAATCAGATATAAGCGCACCTTCACTAACATTTATGTTAGTCAGACAGTTAGGACCGAATGTAACATTTTACTTATAATGGGCGTTGCCAGCGTATTATTAACTGAAGCAAGTGGTCTATTGGAAGGGAGCTGCTACTTTTATAGCGGTACTCAGGGTTGATAACCCTCGGCACCGCTACAGAAGTATTTCTTCGATTTATTTAATGTCTTTCTCACAAAAGGAGACCACCGCCATCTATGCTTGTCTGGAGGCCATGATCCTGTCGCATAGTTCTTCAGCCCTGGGTATTTCGCATTGAGCTCTAAACATATCCCGGCCTTGCATGCTCCTTGCAGGACAAACATCCACGTTTAATTTGCGTTAGGTGGTAGTTACATTCCTCCTTCAAATCTTGCCAGTCCTTTGCCAGATTCTCCCACATGTCCATCCCGGTTATATAAAATTCGTTGATATTTCATAGATTCCTGTCCCATCCAGTCCTTTCTGCCTTTCTCTTTCGATTCATACCTAGCCCCATCTTGGGTTGATGGTATTGCGCATTATCTGAAACTGCCTTACTTAATCCTCTACTCTGTAAGGGTTAACCTTTTTTTTATTATATTTTTTAAGGCTTTGCCGGCGTTATGCTGACCGGAACAAGTGGCCTTTCTGAAAATCAGAAGGTCGTTTGTTTTTTGCTCAACCCATGTCCTCATAATACAAATTTCTCCTCCACCTCCGGGACTGCCCATTCGCGTATATCAGAGGGGCCTAGGGTTAGCTGCAATTGGTTAGTAGGCTGCATAGCGCATCCGGTTTCTGATGTCGCTATATTTTCCGTTTCACATTTCGCTGTTTGTCTTCTAGCATGTATTAAATTGCAGTGTCCGGCGTTAGCTGTCTTATGTTTGCATATTTAAGGTGATCCCAGGTATGTCAGTTGAAGAAGGTGTGTTTGGTTGTGTCAGTGCCTCCACAGAATGCGCACTCTTCTGTGCTTCGTTTTTCTATACGGTACAAGTATTCGCCGAAACATCCGTGCCCCGTGAGGAGCTGTGAATTTCACCGATCTATTTCACCATGGTTTTGATAAGCGCCTCTGCATGGCTAGCAGAGTATTCCTATGCGCTCTAGTTCGCATAGCTCTATGCCAGAAGGGTTAACCTAATTTGACATAATGGTAATACAAATATGCTACTAAATTAAAGAACTAAATATATTATAATACTGCACTAACAACTTTAAATATTCATAAAATTGAAAATAAAAATAAAATAAACGTTTGCAGAAAAAAGAGTACATTTAAATTGAAAATACCCTGAAATTCACCACTCCATAATATAAAATGCAAAGCAGCATTGTAAAATACATCAGATGAAATTGCACGTCAATCACAAGTACGTCAAAGTGATTTCTCATGTACTCGTTATATCTATACCTGCATAATTTCTTCCTGTTGTATATTTGATATGTATTGATTCAAACACATTTAGAAAGAAATTACTCTGTACTCTTTTAAAACGTTACCATACAATTCGATACTTTTTCATTAGGGAAAACTATTTGCGGACTACTCCAAATTGTCGCAGTAGCTTGAGGAATTCCCAAGTAATTCAAAAAGTGGGCCGTTAACCCCATTGCTTGTTTGTATCCATAGCGTCGCCATAATGTTATGGTAACCACGATTGATCAAACAAAAGCCCCTCATACGCGTTGAACAGAAAAAGACATCGGCAATGAGGGAATGAAATCCAATGAGCCGGACACGTTTCGACCGCCAAAGGACGATTGCACCATACGTCGATGACGTTGATATACACATACCGCATAATATGTGTGTGGGTAGTTGTGGTGGAGGCGGCAACGTCTGGGTCAACCTGCAACGCTTTTTACCACATTCGTGAGAAGCCCTTCGTGAAAGTAGCAGTACATTTTTGTTGTGTTCAATCAACGCGAGTTAAACAAAGTATCATAAACAAACAAAAGACAATCAAAAGATACCGTTTTAGGTAATGAATCAATGTGTAGTTAGTTGTGTTGTTTCAATTTTTGATCTACATTAATGTAGCGCCCATATTTGAATGAATTAATTGAATGAGTTTTGATTTGTTGTAGTTCTTTTTGGTTTAATTTTGGTTTACATTATTGGTTAACTGTGTGATTGTAAATATTGTACAAAGAAGCAAATACTGTGATTGGTGTTATAAGTTTTCTAAGAACAAACATATAAATGTCTACAATTTATTGTGATACTCGTCTGAATCTGCCAGCTCATCACGCGCAGAGTCTCATCGAGAGAAAAAAACAACAGTGGGCACGTGAAAGGGGTAAATATTATTACTTTTTCGAGTTTAGAAATTTAGAATAATTTTGAGCTTTGCTGGCTTCTTTTTTACAGAAGAGTTGGCAGGACTCAGTGAAAATGTACCATGGGGATCCAGAGATTCCCTTCAACTCTATGATCGACCCAATATAAAGTAAGTTGCATTTATTTTGATACAACAAATCTGATAATCAAATTGAGAAAGTGTTCTCTTGTTGGATGAAATTAGTTTATAATATTAGTCACATGTGGAACATTGAAAAGATTTTTCCTGAAATTCAGGAATTTGGGGAAATTGAATTAATTTTTCAATTTACTAAGTTTTTGATTGCTACTAAAACTTCATATTTTCGTTGAAATTGGTGATTTTGTATATAGTTATATCATTAGATATGATTCAGAGGCAATTAAATTTATTTTCAAGGCAGCTTCTCGGCAGTCATACTTTCTGACAATATGATGGTAGTAGTGCGTTCGAGAATGTAAACATCTCTTAACAAAATGTTCGCAGCCCAATTCCGATGATTACATCTTCCTACGTAAATGCTGCCAGTGCCTTTCGAATATTTATCAGTGCTAAGATAAGATCTGCTAATCACTGCCAACAACTTTTACTCTATTTTTCTTCCTCATCCAAAATTAAATTACCCTTAATACCTGCAGGACCACACTTGAAAACGAGGAATTCGAGATTGTCGCGTTTCATATTTCAGTACTTGAATGTTCTCGATGGAGACACATTATAAAATCCCTTTATTTTTCCACAATATTCGTATATGTTACGACCGAGTGTAGTTCGTAAAATATTCGAAGTTTCTTCCTATCTATTACACTAATGTGGTAATAATAATAAATTGGTTCCTTAAATATCGTTCCTTACGTTCACACAATATAAATTACCCCCTTACAGTTGACAAATCTGTTCTTGACGTTTCAAAATTGAACAAATTAACAAATAAAACTTTGGTAATTAATTTTATAGCTTGAAATATAGGAAGCATTGCCTGCTAATTCATGATAACTTGTTCTAAACTCAAATAAAACTTTGAAGTACTCTAGAAATAGTAAACCAAGTGATTAAGGTCAATTTCTTAACATGCCAAAATTGCCCCTAAACTGGGAAATGAGGTCTACTCAGGGCACCCCAAAAATGACACTTAGCTTGTGAAGTAATAAAGTGTTATTAAAATAATTCGATGTAGCGTTGTTGTGAACGCGATATTCGATGAATCAATAATTGAATTAATCCACGTGTCGATTCGTTAAACGAATTAAAGCTACCCATTTCGGTGGCTTGTTGTTTGGTTGCATAATAAATGCAGATGAAATATATTTCAATGCTATGCAGGCACAAAATCGATGATTTTCCTTCACAAAGGTTGCTCGTCGGTGACCTTTCTGGTATTGGTCAACGCCCGGCATGTCTGTACCATTAGCAACACTTTATTGACACACGAACGAATTATGAGGGTTCAATGCCTTGCCAACAGGACTGTTAATATTTGAACATTTACTGTTACTTCCGATTGATGACAATGTTTTAACGTCTCTAATCATCAACCCTCTGAATATTTAATTAAAAAAAATCTATGAATAATAATAGACGAAAGACTGTCATGAATAATAATGTTGGTATTGCGTGGTTTAGGGTTCAAAGGTTTTGAGCAGTGTTTCCTAACAAAGATTTAACATGTTCCTAGACCTTCTAAAATTATCTATGTAAACCTTTTCCTTATTTGCACTCCTTCCTTTCGTATACCCCTGCGGGTCCCAATCTTTGGGAAACACTGTTTTAGAGTAATTATGCAAAGAGTTGATTTTCAAGGCTAGATGACTCATGGTCTTATTCATTATTTTATATTCCCAGAACAAGGTATGTTACAAAATACCAAAAGGAGACCGAGTACATTCGACGCGACTCGTCCTACTCCACATCATCGAGCACCACAGTGCCGGGCACGCCTCGACGACGCCAGCACTCCGCCGCCTCCATCGTCGGCACCGGCACCGGGTCGCAGCAGTTGCCACCGCTGTATAAAAACCAGCACTTTACTTACACGCCAGACGAGAAATCTGATAAAGAGATGGGTGGCGAGACGTCAGGCTATGGCAGCGACAACGCGCAACACACTCCGGAGCATTTGCCGCGTGCTGACGGCGACGCTCTTCGTCAGCACCACCAACAACCGCCGCCATTTTACAACCAGCGACAGGTGCTCGTCGCCGCTAATCACAACAGCGGCGTCAACACCAACGGATACGAGTCCTCATCGAGTGGACGAGAGGATCGACTCAAGTGGGGCGATCGTGGCGTGCACTTGGGAGGAAGATATTGGGACCAATCGCAAGGGAGGCACACCGATGAGATGGCAGAAACGCCCGGTGCTCCCGGATGGGTCAAGAGAGGTCTAGAGCGCGATACGGAGTTGGTCATCGTGAACAATAGTTCGCCGGCTGAATCGCCTGAACAGGACTATGGTGAACGACCAGGAACGAGTTCTAGTGGTATGACAAATAGGTAACTTCTAAACCATTTAAGTCTCTTAATTAATAAAGTACTTTTTAACCTGTTTTTTATCCTTATCCTTAGATGCTTCATTCGAGGGCAGAACGTTCCCATTGATACTGTTGAGTTGGCAGAACGTGAGCGACGCAGACAGGTGGCGTTGGCACATCAGGAAGCCATTCGGGAACAGCTGCAGGAACGCGAGAAACGCCGACAAGCCGAACAAGCTCGCCGTCTTCGTGAGGAATACGAAGAAGATCGACGGATAATTCGTCAGCAGGAAGTGGAGCGACAGCGGCAGCAAGAACAAGAACGCATGGTATATGAAAAGCAGGAACGAGAAAGAAAACGTAAGGAAGCTCTACGCGAAGCCATCGAAATTGCTGAAAAGGAGGCCAAGGAAGAGAAGCTCAAGCAACGTTTAATGCGACTGAATCAACTCAATATTGAAAATAGTGAGAAAACTATCGATAAGGATATTAAGGCTCGAAAAAATCAGAACAACGAACGCCAGCAGTTAATCCAAGAGAAAGAGGACACTACTAACGAAAAACAAGATGGCGACCAAAAGTTGAATAACAAGAAACAAAAAGAAGACATTCGCATAGAAGCTGAAAATGAATTTAATAATAATAAACTTGCTGTGCTTGTTCAAACCAAACAAGAATCTCTCGAAGAAAGTGTCGATGAAAGTATGCAACTTGTTATAGTTAATCGCGATAAAAGCAGTTCAAGCGATTGTGAATCTTCTATTGGAGTATCTGCAGCGCCTTCTACACTTAACAATCCTGTGATTGGACAGGCTTTAACGTCAGAGAACCTTGCAGTACTGCTTCAAAATCCTTTAGCCGAATCTTTACCAATGCAAAACGTACAGTTTGTGTTAATTCCAACTTTGTCCTCTCTAAACCCTACCGCAATGGTGCCGTTTACAACTCTTGCTACTCAAACAAACTCTGCTCAAGTACAGTTGGCAAACACATCAACAACACGCACGGAAAACCGTCTTTTAACACCCACACAATATCGAAATAGGAAGACAACATGTGACAGCTCAACCCAAACAGATTTTCCGGACTATCGCAAGGAGCTATGTGAGAAACTTGCAAATATTGAAATTTGTTACGATACGTCACGTAATCGCAAGGAACGTCGTTCGCGAAGTGAAATGCGTCATGGTGAATTGATGGAGGCTCAAGAAAGGCCCAAATGGGGCGTTAATCGTCCACCAACAAGATACCTCAAACAAAGCGAGAAGGATCCTTTGTATCAACGCCGAAAGATGAGGCAGAAAATGCGACAATCTAAAAACTACGACGATAAACGCTATTCTAGTGATGAGAGTCCGACGGGTAGTCCTCGAACTTATCGCAAGAAGAGGGGATATTGGAGGAAGGACGATGCCCTTTACGCGGAGAATATCAAAGTGTACCAAACGGAGATTATTCCATTGGAAACCGATAAGGATCATATTTATTTCCGGACAAAAGCACAGTCTAATGATAAACAACCACATCAGTGTTGTTGTCGATGTATCGGTGTTGGTACTGATGGATCTAGATATTCAAAGGAACTGCCCCGAAATAACAATGAAGTGAACATCATGAAAATTGAAACTCCCAGGGAATACAGAGACAAACTACCTTTGTGCAATAATTCAATTGGTGTTGGAGAAGACGGTGTCTTAGATAAACCAACATCAATTCACAATGATTTAATGTTGAAAGATAACTGGGATGAACGAAATATTTTGTATTCGCCAAGTAGAAATCCGTAGAAGTAAATTATCTTATATTATTTAAGTACAAATACTAACACCAATTAATCTACTAACCAAAATGGGCGCTACTTGATCCTTCTGTTCGTAATGTGAAGTGTCTTGTTTTACAGTCAACATGGACGATTTTCTCACGAAGAAACGTGATTCGGGTCCGGTTTTGGATTTCAGCAAGGTGACAGTGAACAGCAAGGAAGAGTTTAGACAGATTTTTGATCGTGTACCAGACTTTAAGATTAAAGCTGAAAAAGTGCGACCGGAAGATGCCAAAGTGAAGGACAATGTGAAGAAGATGAAGTTCAAGACGGGGAAAAAGGATTTTAAAGCCATGAGGGAGCCATTTGCTTTCAAAGATCCAATACCGGAGGAAATGAAAGGATTGAAGTTGGACGATTTGGCAAAGGTTGCTATCGACTGGAAAATGCTAACCAGTATTCGTCCCAAAAGCAAACTCGATGAAGATTTTTATTCCAGGTAACAATCACAGTAGCTAAATTTGTTGATCTATCCATGTGCGCACTTTTAATGTTATTTACATTAAACAAGTCCATATTATTAGTTTTTGTATCAATCATTTTTCCAAACCATTCCCAACTGCTCCCAAATATTGTAAAATCGTAATTTAAGGATGGTTGAACTAAAAAAGTCCGAATTAAAAACGCAGGCCCTGGACAAGCGTAATTTAATGCGTGATCCACAACTAAAACGCGTCAAAACTAAATCAGGCGGATTGGAATATCGCCCACAAAATTGTCCTGAATGCATGGAGGATTTCTGCACAGGTTGTAATTCTACATGGAAAAGCAACATTCAGAACATTAACATTTATCTTTGTAGGCACAACTTGTACGCAATTACTTTACGATTGCTTTACAAGAATTGAGCAAGAACCCGTGGAGCCTGCATCCAAAGTGATTTCTATAGATCTCGGTGGTGATAAGTCCAAGAAAAAGGGGAAGAAGAAGAAGGGAGGGCGAAGATCTCGATCACCGAGAAAATCCGATAAGAAGAAGAATAAAGCTTTAAGCAAAGATAACGCTAAAAATAAACGTTCGGAGAGTAAGAAACGTTCAAAGTCGCCGAAGAAATCACCAAAAAAATGAATTTTACACATCATCTTGTGTTGATTACGAGGTCAACTACAATATTTGGTGTATTTTAAAATTGTGCAATTTCATCTTTCTTGTCTCTTTAAGATTATCATTACATTTACGCCTCGCTTCGTAATATTTCAGCTGCTTAAAATTTTATCTGACCAACTGGAATATTAATATTTCATTATTGAAACAATATTTACTGAACTATTGGAGTTTTCGATATTATATAGCTTTAAGGAAACAAATATTGTACAAATTTGTATTAAAGTTGTAAATATATTAACAATTATTAACATTATTGGCCTGGAACATTTGCATTTGCAAATGATCTCTGAGTACTTAGCATCGTCACCTGATGTGGCGTTTATTTCAATTCCCTCCAGTTTCGGCAATCCCCGATTGAATAGGCCGTCTCCAAGACTCTCATTTCGCCTCTAAAATGATCGCCAATCAGTCCAGTTTAGATGGACTTCTCTCTATTGCATTATATTATGCTCTTATATCGCCTATAAATGCTGTGAAGAGCTCAATGCATCTTTGGTTGTATACCATTGAAGTCTAAACATTATTTTGCAAAATCATTTCATTGAATTGCAATTACTATTTTTAGCCAAATCAACCGAGATAACAGAAACCTTGTATATTTATTACGAGAATCGAATTTACATCATCTATATTAAAATTATTATCTATATTTAAAATTATTATCTATATTAAAAGTAATTAAATCTTGAAAGTAGGCAAAATAAAACCTAACAACCTTATTTGAAGGCAAGATTGTAGTTTTATTTTTTCAATTGGCATTGTCCTGTGTTCAAGGTATCAGCTCTTACCGGATGTCACCAATGGACCAATGTTACAAATCTTAACCAACTTTCCAATTGTATAATATTTTATCTCACAATCGGAGATAAACGATCTTAGCAATCGATATAGTCCTTTTTTTCGTATTTACAAATGGTTTTCGTATTTTGCAGGTTCCGCTTAGTGTAGGTTTCTTTCTATTTGAATAGATGTAAATAGTTTATTATATGCAAATAACAGGTGTCGCCATATATGGTCTAGAGTGACTTCAGGCTCCCTCCTGAAACCTGGAAATGTTATATTTTGACAATTTGTGTGCATAAAAAAAAAATTGGTTGCCTCTTGACTTTCCGATACAACCAGGTATCACTACATAAGACATTTCAATGTTGGTTGATTATATTATATAATTTATAGCTGTGATTAAGTTTGCCATCACAAATAGATTACTACGCACAATCAATCAACACATCAATCAAAATAGTTACACGAGTACACTTTAAACAAACAGCTTCTGAATAAAATATATCATTAAACTTCAACATTTTAGTACGTAACATTGCGTGCACTTGTCATAGGAGAATGCGGAACACTTCCCTGCGATTTTCAGATAAATAATCCTTACATAATGTTCGCGCTTATTGCGTCTTTAACTATGATTTTTATATGCACTCGCGAATCTCTCCACGAGCTCTAAATTAATAGCCAGGGTGCATTGATCCTCCGACAGGCTCACAACGACAAGGTGGTAAATTTAACAAATATTTATTTAACACACGTACAAAACTTACTGCCCACCCAATCGCGCCACGGTCGAACAACAACAAGATCGAGCCGAGGGCGCGCACCACTTAGCTAGGCCAAAAAAGGGACGCTCAGTAGCGTCGCGCGGTTGCCACCTCGGCTCGTTATCTTGGCGCGCAAGGCGCCAAATTCAAATATTAATGGCGACCAGAAGTCAGCGCATAACAGCGCTGAACACATAATATATCTTAAAGAAATTTCTAAAAAACTGTGACTTTATAGTATAGAATCAACTCAACCTTAAACCTTCATTGTATGGTTACACAATATTGCATAAATCTTAGCACACAATTAAGTGACGCATTTTGCAACGGCACATGTGTGAATTAAATCGTTGCGAATGCCTCGCCACGTTCAAGTTTAAGTGCTCCAAACGAAAGAGAAGGTGCGTTCATGAATCCTGCATATAGGTGAAAAAAAAAAACTAACGCGTTTTGCACGCGTGTTCACACACCGTACGCCTAGAGACGCGAAAAAGTGAGCGTGCTCTCAGAGATCGCGGAAACCTTGCCGCGTTCCATTATTATTCCAATTCCTCTTGGCGAGCGCGCTAATTAATGAAAAACGTAATTACACAAGGCTAACGCGTTGACATCTGGAAGCCTCCGAGTCACACAGAGTCGCAAGCTGCTGGTAGGCGGGGTTAATCATGCGTTATCACGAACCAAATATGCTAATATCGATACCGTTTATATTGTTACAGAGCCTTTCTTTCCGTAAATTGGTTTTGTTGGAAGTGGTGCTAATTATATTTATCGCTAGATGCTTTTAAGATTGGTGGTTTAGAATAAGAGCTAGAAGGAATTCCTTTAGAGGACTTTGGAGGTCTTATTTTAACAAATACTGGTAACCCTCGCATAATACGGTGAAAATCATCTTTCGGTTTGGGTTAACGCTCTTTGTGGGAGACGGTATGGTGGGGAAGGGTGGGTAATGAGCGAATGGGAGATGGTAGAAAGGAACAGGCGTGGTTCTTGAAGGACCTATTTGGACTGGAGAGGTCTACGGAATGATTGGGTAGAATGGAAAATGGTCGAAAGGTAAAGAGTGTATGGAAGAGGTGTATGAGAAAGAGAGGAGTACGTGGAAAAGCGAAAGAATGTTAGCATTCTGGGAGGTTGGGCATTCGGAAACAGCGGTGTAACAGTTAATGGTAGAGAAAAGAGCCCTTGAAGGGCATGAAAGAAGAAGATAGAATACCAGATTCGTCAAAGCAAATTAATGGAGCGAGTCCTCTCCTGGGATTTTATAATTTTGTTTTTTTTTTTTGGTCGATTTTACCACGTTTCGTTAGTTTCTGCCCACTTAACTTCCAAAAAAGCCATTTGCCTCTCCGTTGCCATATCATATTCATCTTCAATATGCGGAAACCTGCCAACAACGGAAAAATGATAGGTCACATGCCTTCCAGCAAACTCAGATTTAACTGTGTTACAAAATTACTCATCATTAATCATATACATCCCAGCAATAATCAGAATACCAACCACCTTGTATCTGAACTATCATTAGACCTTTTTGACACGAATAGCTTTCAAGATGACCGTCATCAGTGACATTGTTCGCGTTCACGTAATCTTATTTCTGTTATTTTTCTTTAATTTTATTGGTCGTCAATACATACTCTAATTATCTACTTAAAAATAGCTCATAGCGCAAAACAATTTATCGACAAATAATTGTAATTAGATTTTTTATTCTTTTTGCATTATTTGTACGTCCTTGAGTTTTCTTTAAAGATACGTTTTTAACTTGCAATTAAGATCATTAAGTTTCTACTTAAAATTAATTAACAATGAGAAAATGAAAATGAAATCTATAAATAACAGGAGATCAAACAAATATACATGCATTTTTGGAAACGGAATTTAGACAAATTGACTTAATTCAACTTAAATTGAATTAACATTGTGCAAAAATTATTGATGAAGCGTGCAAGGCAAAATTAGAAGGATATTCGCATTTTACGTGTTCGTTCCAAGCTGAATTTTGTTACCCTGGCCGCACAAAGTAATTGGAATAATAGTGCTAATTCACACCAATGATTGATATTGGATAATAATATAATTGCTCCTAGTGAAATCATGATTTTTGCTATGATAAATAGAAATTTTACCAGTCATTTTACCCGTCATGCCATGTTTCATTACAGAAATGTCAAGTTTAAATTTAAGTCCTGTAATTTTGATTTACTTTAAAAGCGATGATTTTGTAAACTTGACAAATGTTTATTATTAAGTGTTATTATAAAGTGTTTATTCTTAGAGTCATTCGCGACGGTATTTCAAGATTACTCTAAGGTCATAAATTAAGGTGACATTTCCGAATGAAATCACCAAAAAGAATGACACCAAAATTACACGTCTCACACTTGTGTTCCTTTTTCCTTCGAAATTTACAAATCTAATCCGCTTTTAAACTGTTAAAATTGCTCAGTTTATAGTTCATTATTTATCTATTCAATGTCATTGTTCTCTGGTGATATAAACCGATATAAACGTTCTTAAATGATTCATACATTAAATAATAAATCATTTTTGCATTGGACGTTTGCAATTGCACGCGTGCACTTTAACGAAAATGTTTTATCGTACACGTTTACGTTTGATCCGCTTTATTGCTGTTTGTTATTATTATTATTGACGACGATTGCAAAATGGAAATCATTGAACGAGATTTATTGATAGGCGATATCTTGACAAATATCTGCTCCGAGACTTTGCTAAGAGTGCTAAGGAGCAGCTGATTGCATGTTGGAGGTTTTGTTACGTGGTTTCACCGCAGTCTAATTATAATCGCTGTATTAAGCCTGTAATAACGCACACTTTGCGGATATAACGCACGCCTGCGAGGCAATCAATTATTATTTTTAATGAATGGCGGTTTAAATATTTCATTGTGCGGCTGCACTTTAGACGATGTAGTTCATGTTTTATATCCGGTAAAAGGTTTTTCCAAACATATCTTTATTATTCTTGATTTATTTTAATTCTAATTGATTTAGTGTTTACTGACATTTTTAAGTTATTACATGAAAATATGTTTGACGTTCTTTTTCTAAAGGTTTAAAATGGCCTGTTCATCAAGAAATAATTGTTACTATCTTTTTAATAGATATTTCGACATAATGACTGAAACTATGAGGAAACCTTATTCACCACCTCAAAAAATCGATTTTGGAAATAGTCTTAATCCATTAAACTAATTCTACTATTCAGTAATATTCTCACAAAATTTCAAATCGATAGCTTCAGTATTTACGAAGTTATAACTCATAATGTTCATAAAAATTCTGTTTACTAAAATCGAATGCGTTTTTCTCGCAACGTTTTTCAATTTTGCGTACATTATTGCGATATTTCTACTGAATAGATCTGACTATATCATGGCTCTATTTATAGATAATTAAATTAAATTAAATATAGATAAATAAATTAAACATGACGTCAATTGTTTTTCGAGAAAGTATATATTTGAATATTTGATCGCATTTTCAATTTCTTTGTTGCTGTGAAAACTACACTTTAAAGTTAAAACTGTGTAAACACATGCAATTTTAATATTTTTCTTGTAAATTCCACGTCATATTCAAGACAATTTTATAGACTCTTGTATAACTTCTTGATTTCTCTTTTTGGATAAAAAATAAGGGCGCTAGAGTGTACGCAGTGGAGCAACTCAAAAATAGAGGCGACAAAGCATCAATTTTTAACTTAATTAACGATTCTTTAACCAGAAAAATTTTGAATTGTTATCAAAATTTCAAAGTATTTAGAGTTAGAATACTCGAGAAAATAAATGTAGAAATCTTTTTTTTTGACCTGGTAAAGCCCCTCTTAAATAATTTCAATAAGTATCGCCTCTAGGCGTAAACACTTTAGGTAAATTCACCTTCAAGTTTAAAAGTTTTTTTCCCTGACAATGTTGTATTCATTAATTGGTTACAAATTTAATAAATCGAATGTCAAATGAAAGGAGCTTCATCTCGTCTCTATCAAGACCACTATACTTGCATTGCACTTGCATAGAATTCACTATACATCACATTAAAAACCAGAAAAGTAGAGCACGACTCAAGAACGCACCACAAAGGTTTCTTTTTAATTCTTTTTCTATATCCTATTTTTTTCGTTGCCTTGTCAGGTAAAATGATTATTGTTTACTAGCTGTTCTGCCGCATAATATGCTGCATCGATTAATTTGCACGATGCGAGAAGAAATGCAAAATGTAAAAAACCGCAAAAAACCTTGTTGAATCTGCCAAGCATATCATCCGGCAAACGCAAGATCATAAGCACTAACACTAATTAAAGAATTTCCCATTGTTTACTCCAAGTATAGAGCAATTTATCTCTACATCTTGCTCATTTACCCTTCAAAAAAAGCATGCATTACGAACACAATGTTGCTACTTTGAATGATTGGAAGCTGAATAGGAAGTTAATTCGTTTTTTTAACGGAAGTATTAATTATTGATTGTTCTTTACAGGTTTGCTTGTTTTTTTTTTCAAGAATTAATTTTAAAGTTTTCGAAAACACAGAATTAAACCAATTTGATGATTGACAATTACTTGCGTATTGCTGCTATAATTTTCAAAAATTGGCAATTCGGGTAATAAACAAAGTGCGGAAGTTTGTCGACCGCTTGTTAAATCCCAGTCTTCAGTAATTGTCATTACGGTTGAATGATATTCCGTTCGTTTGCTCGACGCGCTGTTGACGTTCAACCTCCTGCGGTTTTGCACCAATTTACATTAGCAACAGCAGGTGCTAATGTAAATTGGCGTAAATTCAGCGAGTATGAATTATTATAAGCAATTCGAAAAAATGCTTATTTGGCTGCGTTAGTTATATCCGGCTCATACCACTGCGTGTGCGGGGAGTGTAACAACAAGGAAGGAATATCAGGAAGGAGTTGATCCTCAAGATTCTTGCCGTACTCTAAGGTCAACAGTTTGCGTGTATATGTTTTGCTAAATGATCTAATTGTGAATCAATCGATAGCATTTTAATGATATTTAGCATTTTTAATGATTTTAATGAAGCTGATTTATTATAGAATTGTGTTATAGTTATATTTCGTTAGTTGACGAACTGGGAGATTGGCAAATTTGAAACCTTCATTTATGTTCTATTACATTCACTATTTAAATTATGTATTTATCAAAGTCATTATTTTTATTTTGCTTAAATATGTGTTTAATGTTTCATAGGTTATACTTTTTTGTTGATTTATCAGAAAAAAAACGTCGTATGTAATACGAACGTGCATGAATTTGTTTATAGAGTATGTTTTAAACGTTTTTGTGGTGTTTCATATGTTCTTTGTTAATACACGTATGTGCTACAGTTAAAGTAAATATTTTCTAACTTGGAAATCTAGAGTTTCATAAATTTTTAATTTTTTAACCATTTATTAATAGCAGTGCACGAAAATTTTTAGAATGTATCGATGTAACGATTTCACCGAATAAGCTTTGACGTTTTTCTTAATACCTCGCTATATCTGAACTACCATTTTAGAGATAAAAGGAGGGAAGAATGTGTCTGCTACATTCTATAGCATGTCGATCCATCTGCTTCGACTCGTCCTTCCGTTTTTTGATTTTCACTGCTCTTAACTAAATTTTGTCACATAGTGGTCTTCGTTCTTTAAAGTTATCGCTATAGATTTTCTAACTTCATATCTGGCAATTGAAAACAGTGTGTTCCACCGTATCATTTAATGAACTGTTGAAGGGATGTGCTTCCGCGATTCTTCCCGCTTCATCTGGAGATAGAGAAAGAAGGGTTGAGGGCCGCATTTCTCATCACTCATCAGAAAAACAAAGGGCTGCCAAGTGACAGGAAGGGTCTGCTTGAAATCCTAAATCACATTTAGGACAAAGCGTTCCACAAGCCTTTGGATATTCTACCAAAAAACTTTTCTTTGAGCACGTAGTCACGATACTTATTGAATCTCCCGAAAGTGGGTCCGAGGGTTCAGAAAGGAAACCTCTGTTAGGCATAATGATGCCTTAAAGCTGGAGAAAGGAATGGACATTGGAATATGTGGTACAAACCATACGTACATGAGCCATATGGCTCTGGAATAGAGCCAATTATATTTCAATCAGCCAAAAACCCCATTGGCAAGAACTTAGCTTATGGGATCAGAACCCTTTTGTGGACTCATCGTTGATGAATGGAAGAGAGAGCCCTTAACATAATTTTTTTTAACTAATTAAGCAAATTGTATAAAATATTTAACATGCACCTAGGGAAACTTCCTATCTCCCATAAATAACGCTATGACGCACGTCAGAACTCATTGCGTGCAGGTTTACATAGATGATAGGACAGCTAAGTTCAAGGATATTTTTAGACTTAATAATTAAATATCTCAATAGTGATCCGAAAATAGATTTGTCAACAACCTGAACAAATTAGAAATGCCTAATCTAATGTCGTAACAATAACGTGTGACCAGAAAACGTTTGAGAAGAAAATGTTTCACGAATTATAATCAAATTACTCAGATAACATGTGAAAGGAAATTGTTGAATCAATAAATTATCAAGACACTTTACGAAGCTGTCCAGTGGACTCGGTAATTTTCCTGCTGCCGTAGCGGATTACCCAATTTGTGGTTTAAAGCAAATAATTTACATTTATCTACAATTACAATTTATCTACATATAAATGCTCATGTGTCACTTTGGTGACGTGCTGAAGTTTTATGGCAATTGGACAATTGACTCAAACTGATAAATCTTAATGCTGTAAAGTACTAGTTAGAATAAACAATATAAATGAGTGACGCACGTGGATTTTCCTTTTTATTCACTTGCCTATTTACTTAATTCTAATTGGAATTAGTGAATATTATCAATGGGATACTTAATGAATATGTAATAAATGGAAAGATAGAATCCTAGACGTATAGGAAACAAATTAAAGTGGTACATATTAATGCCTTCTCAGTGTCCCGAAAATACATGGTCTTAATCGAAGTTTTCCAAACAAGACATAATTATGCTCTATTTCTCAGTATAGGTTAGGTTAGATACTTTGGTCAATTGTGCACTGTTCTATACTTTTGCGTACTGTACTTTTCTCAATCGAGTTCTCTGTAAGCTCCAGCAGCCAGGTCCTTAATATACCGAGAAGTACACCTGCCATTCAGCAGGCGATCATTATGATCCACTAAGTACAAAGCAACTGTGTTACAGGCGGTGCCGACTGGGAATGTGCCACCTAATGTTTAGAAGGCGACTAACACGGTCAACCATGAATTGCAATTGAAGCATTAAGTTTAGCTCTAAAAATGTAAATTACTGAAAATTGCAGTTCTAGAGGGGGAAAACTGAAAATGAAACCTAGAATAATTCGGTTTTAACAGATATGCTAAAAATGAACAGAACATTTTATCACTACATAACATATTGCGAACAAGAAATCTATTTTGAATTCGACATAATATTATAATAATATTATAACATAATATGATTATACTGAAGGTACAGCCAGTGATTTAAGTGAAATAAGCCAGTGAAATAAGTGATTTTAGGTAATAATTTATTAAACAAAATACAAACAAGGGTCAAGAATAGTCAGAGAATTTAAATTGATCCTCTTCTTTTATTATTACTTTCATTGGGAACTATTGGATCACAATAGCAAAATCAAAACTTCATGTTGATCCATGTTGATTGAAAGGAAAAGTATAGTATAGTAGGGATTAGTAACTTTCTCCCGGCCCAATCCGGACTCGCTACTCTTTGTGCATATGGTTTTTTTCCGGGGATCGTTGCAAGCGAATCGCCCAACCTTCGTTCGCGTTTTTACTGCGAAGTCAGGAGTTCGCTGACGGCGCCGCAGCTGCTTGTTGAGTGGGGAGACCAAGTGGTCACCCATCCAAAGCCCAGCTACGGCCGACGTTGCTTAACTGCAGTGATCTAACGAGCACTGAGCTCCCCAACGCGGCAAGCCGCCGCTTGAAGGGAAAATTAATAGGCATAATTGGCTTGGTAGTCGAAGTTCAGTTGATTCTATAAATGTTTTTCAGCATTTGTACTAAATATAGCTTCTGCTCATTCACGGAATTCATGAATCATTTAACAAGACAACCGATTATTGTAATGCAAAATAAAAGTGCTATAATTATATTCCAACAATTAAAATACATTTAAATTGATGAAATGAAATTTTTAATGTTCCTGTTTTGATCTTATGCTAGATAACTTATAAAATTTAGTTCCTTCTAGTAAAATTTGGTGCCAAGTTGTTGGCGAAGACTTAATAGCGCAAAATAGTTTCATACCTGGTATAACTTCGTCGTATATAGTTTATAATACTATCTGTGTATAGCGGGGATGTTTCAAGGCAAACATACACCGTGTTCGATTGCAGGACAACGCATTCGCTGCCCCACGAATGTGATCATTCTGCCTCCCGCCTATAAAAGCGTCCCCGTGTGTGGTTGGCGGTTTAGTAATCCAACGACGACGACGCCAGCGGACACGCGTTTGCCGTGGCTTCGCCTTTTGGCTTAGGATTGATCGCTACTTAAAGCAACTGTCGTTGATTATAAGCAGCGATTAGCCTAACGCATTGCACAATTCAAACGGGCGGAATACGAAAAAATCGAGTACAAAGAAAATATGTATTAACGTTTTTTTTTTGCTTCACTGCATCGTGTGCTTAATTGTCGACAATCGAAGAAGGAATCAGTAATTATGCCGCCACAAGAGACGTACACCTGCCCCTCGGAGCAGAGCTCCGGCCATGGGACGCCGATTCACGCCGCCCACTCGCCCGCACATCACAATTTGGAGAGTGTGCAGCCGCCGAGTTTGAAGTCGGGGAAGTTGGGAGAGGGCTACGTTAATGAGGCGTTCGTGGCGGCGCAGGGGGATGCGAAGAGTATAGTTTCCTGTGAGGACCATACACAGGTGGATGGTGAGAAGGAGGGTGATAAGGATGCGTTTGACTTCGATGACCTACTGCCGCACATTGGCGAGTTCGGCAGGTATCAGGTGGTGCTCTTCTTCCTTATGATTCCGTTCGCGTGCTTCGTCGCATGGGTTTACTTTACGCAGATCTTCATTACGCTGTCTCCAGAGCAGCATTGGTGCTGGGTGCCAGAGTTGGCTAATCTTACACAAGAACAAAGGTATGCAAAATTATCTATTATAAGTTATAAGATAATGTCTCTATGGCAGAATATATAAAGAGGGTATATATGTATATAACATTCCTTTTGCATTTTTCTCAATTGCAATTTAATTACGTAAGTCTAGATTGTACTGCGTCTTTATTACTTAAACTATTACATCCTTCTTAGCTCATTTCTAATTTATACTAGCCTGTTAGGTACAACTAACTAAACGCGCAAAGTCAAAGATATAAATGAAAAAATGGGGTTGTCCGTAGTGTGCCCCTCTCAGAAGAGGCAGAGGCAGTCTTCTAAGATGCAAATTTCTCCCTTGGCCGGATGTGATGGGGTCCGTTGATGATAGAGAGGGCTCTAATACGTATCGGGATGTAATGGCTAAGAACCATTGGTCTAAAGAGTTTAGAATTCCGGAGGAAACGTATATTTGTTATATTTGAACTTATATGTGTTATGCCTTTGTGAAACTTCGGAGAAGCTCAATGACATCCATTTTTCAACCATGTGGAAACTTTTTTATATATCGAATTTATTATCACCGTTTACAAGTAGTTGGATCTAAAATATTCATGAAGAAACAAATCATAGATACCTTCAGACATAATTCGTTTGAACTCTCTGGAAATGAACAACCTGTCATGAAATATTTCAAACAAAGTTGTGGAATCCTCAGTATTACTGACTTACGCACCACTGCTATTACTATAAATTATGAACATGCTCTATCACGATAAACTGACCCAAAATATCAATTTTTATAGTTCAAGGACAGTTGTAAGAAGATAGTAATTATTTTATGGCATGTTCTAGACAGTTGAGATTGATTAATATAAGAGAAAATGACAAAACACTTAAACTAACCATAAATAATATTTACAAAGACTTAATCTTCTCTAACTATGTAATTGAATAAAATAAACAATAATTATAATTGCAGTAATTAAATTCAATTAAATTATTTACATAAAGAACGTTACTTAGTGTGATTGCTTCATCGATCGACATTGATCAAGTAATGCAAATGCTCAAATAGATTAACAAATTAATTTTTCAAATAACCGAATGACATTATGATGTTACATCGGTTATTACACATAAAATAATTACGTCCCCCTGCTATCCACGTGTGGTACGTCTGAAAATCGTGCTTATAAGAAAATGAAACAATCCCATCCATATCTCCTAGGAATTTATGTTTCGTGAAACCACTTGATAGGGCACAACCTTGGATTTACAGTGATTATGTAAAATGCACTTGCAATCTGCAATAATTGCCACGTTTTCGACTTTCACTGAACTTTAACACTGAAGTTTCCCTCGCTAAGTTTTTAATAATCGTAAAAATATATATTGATATATTTTATTGTCTATCGACCATTTCGGTCTTTCCGACATGTATTTACATTTTTTTTTTGCATAAATTTTTGTGTTTACAATATTATTTGTTATTGATGTTGATGTTGTTGAAGATAGTATGTTGTTGTTGAATAGTGTGCGAGTAGTAGTAGTAGGGTAGTTGTAGAGTTGTGAAGTGTTGAGAGTTGCATCTAATGATGCGTATGTTGAAAGTTTACTTTTTGAAAATTGATTGTTGATTGATTATTGGTAGGGTAGAAGAATGTGTGTTGTATATGGGTGTGTGTTGTGTGTGTGAATTAATTATTAATTCACACTGATGAATTGTCCACCCCGGGGACTCGAACCCCGTCTGCCTGCGTTGTAGACCAACGCTCTACCCCCTAGGCTGCCTAAATAGGCTAATTATAATAGTATAATAATATCTAAACAATCTCTTAGGAATACATTTTTTTGTCGAAGTAACGATTAAAAATTACAAAATTAATGGAAATGAAAAAGACGTAAGGTGGTAGAAGTCCTTCCTTAAAGTTTGAAAGGATCAACATTTTAAAAGTTTGATGGTTGCTTCTTTCCTTCGACATTGTAAACGTTATTACTTCTTGCGGCATAAACTAACGACATTGACCATGTTGCTTGTGACGCTCGAAGGTCCTCCACGCCGTTCGCTCGGCAAGCGAGCAAGAGCCTTCAGAAGCAACGCCTATGTTGACTTAACTAAAGACTAGCTCAGTAAGACCTAGCGCATTTCACGTAGGCTATAAATGTTTTAGCGTAATGTTACTCGGATATTCAATAATTTAGTGATTTAAGTCAATTTATACTTGAATTCTTTATACGCCTCGTTAGCAAACTGCTTGTTCAATCAAAGAGTAATCAATCTTAAAATTTAGCTGGACAGGAAGCTTTATAATTCTGTACAATTTTGGTATTTTTAATTTTTATTCCATATCCAAATTGTATTAAAAAAGACTTATTATTATGAAATAGGGTGAATTATTCTAAATTGATTATTAATTGATTAATGATAATAGAATGAGATTGTTTCCCCTCGCGTTAAAACGTTAGAAACGTAAATGTCAAGCTAATAATTAGATTAGCCAAGTATACTATGCTGTTTTATTTCTTTTTTCTCGTTAATTGCTATAATATTAGTTATTACTATGAATTACATATTCTACACTCACTTCTGTGGAGTTTATGACCTCTTTCAATGGTGGTCGATATTGTCGATATACAATTGATTATAGTATAGTGTATAGTGAAGCCCACCTGGGCAGCACAGTTGGTAGTGCTTCGGTCTACCGCGCAGGCGATCGGGGTTCGAGTCC
The DNA here is from genome assembly GCA_027575185.1 of Mimaenictus wilsoni. Taxonomy (NCBI): domain Eukaryota; kingdom Metazoa; phylum Arthropoda; class Insecta; order Coleoptera; family Staphylinidae; genus Mimaenictus; species Mimaenictus wilsoni. Next base: position 22,463 of record JAODAC010009057.1, read on the forward strand.
CCGGGGTTGGCACGCACAAGTGCTTATTCACTTAACACTTGTGAATAAGCACACACAAATTATTCACACAAAAATCTACACATTCAAATTCACACTACATAAATCACAACAATTAAATATCAAACACCAAGAACACATCAATCGCAGTACGCACTACAATCTCACTGCAATCACAACAAGCAAAAAAACATGCCACGAGGCATTCAACACTCAACAAGGATCACAATTCAACACATCAATACAACACCAAAAATCACAACAATAACATCTCACATTACCATGTATATAAAAATAAAAACATAAATAAACATGTATCCAGGCTGAAGGGCCAGTTAGGTGGATAGCCAGGTCTGCGGACCAAATACAATGTTTTTTTTTTGCATAGTGTACAGAGCAGTGTTTCCCAATGTGGGGCAATTCGATTCGGTGTGTTGCAACGTTATTGTTAAGGGTGTAATTCAGTTAGGTAGGGCAAAAAAGTGTCAATATCGACCCTTGCCCTTGATATCCAGCCCAGACGGGATGTCCCATGTCTCTATTCCAGACAAGGGAACCTCTTTGCTCCCAACATTTACTTTAGACACTGAGAAGAGGAATCCCCTTTGCATAGGAGAGGATGCACAATAATTTTAGAAAAGCTGTTATGGGACATCAAAAAAAGGTTGGGAAATACTTGAATAGAGTAGTGATAATGACGGTGAAACATTACAACCCCTTCTTGACAACCGTTACAATCATTTTTTGACATTGTTGACAACATTTTATTGCTAGGATACAAACGATTGATTTTCTTCGTTTTCATTCAATTTTAATAGAATTCACAATAACTCACTTCGAATTGAGTAGGTGAAGACCTTCTTTACGTGTTTACATGTTTATGAAATTTATAAATACAAGCATAATGATACTGCATTTATTTATCGTCAATATTGCACTCGATTTGCTTAATTATGAGCTTACCTGCGGCGCGTTGTCAATATCGCATTGATCTGAAAGAAACTTATATTGTATCTCAAATTGAGTGCATAGAATTATCATCAATTATCCACCTCAATGCATAAAGATTTAATCAGTTTATCATAAACATTCAGGGGCGGTGCATTATCATTCCTGCAAAATTTTCACAGCATTTTCTGCTTCTCTCAGGAAAATACTAAAAGCTTTTAGAGAGCATATTAAATTGAGTTTTAATAGGAAAAATCAAGAACAATAATATTCAGGATGTCTATGTTATCAATCCGTCACTGAAATAGATTTGTTCGTGTTTCTAATGGGTGTATGAGAAGTTATTGCAATAGTTGAGGATGGAATTTTGCGCGACTGTGTGCGACTATGTGAGGTATGATTAAGAGCTATATTATACGGCGATTGACACTTTGCACAACAACATCTCTGTCTATTCGAGCTGTAGGACAATATGCAGTCGTATTAATGGCATTCTGAGTAGAACATAAATGCGTTTACGGTGTCGGTGTTATGCTCTGATTGTGTGAACTTCAGCTGTTCGTTGAAGTGGGTCACACGCTGATCGCGATGACGCGTCTGTTTTGCACTTGTTTATAATGTTAGATTGTTTGAATTGTATAATTGCTTGTATTATCTTCCAAATGGAGTTTGTTTATATTTTTTGTTTGTATCTGATGTTTTATTAGTGTCATACGCCTGAAAAATGAGAGGAGATTTTTGTAATAATATTCCGTTCTATGAAAATAAATAGGGATACAGATAACATGAATATTTATTTATATAATGAGCTTTTAAATGTTTATATTATTTACTGAAATGTTATTTTCATTTATTATTTCGCACCTAGTACAGAATATGGTCTAATATTTTTAATCATTACTGTTTATAAAAGTAACTTACAAGGGGAGTATTTCAATTGTCCGTCTTCGAATTGTATAAAAATATTTGTACGAGTAGTGAACACTTTCAAAGTTCTGTTAACGAGATTTTTCGCCTTTTTGCGTCGTTAGCCCAAAAAATAAAATTGGAAGGGAAATGATAATGCTCCCGACCAGATTTAAACCGGCATCCTCAATATTGTGCTCTACCAGTTACCGCATAAAGGTATACTATCTGGCGTATATATTATCATCTTTGATTTCCATTCCGTGAAACTGGTAGAGCAATATATTAGCTAACTGGTCCAAATCCGGTCGGGACATCATCTCCTTCTTTCTTAATCTATCATCTAATTGTAGGATTTGTAAAACATGCCATCATTTTTATCTCACAATTGTTAAAAAAAACGTCAATGTTATTTCAAAAATTAGCATAATTACAGTAGCATGAATTCAATTGCAACCGTGATTCATTTGACCAATAAATTAATCTAACCAATCATGCTGACGTTGTAAATTAGCTGGCAAATTGTATATTAACTGACCATGGGATTCCCTAGTCGCGAGAACAAATAACAAGGAAGTTACTCACGCTTAACCATTTATTACTTTATAATTTTGGGTACTTTTTTTCCTCAACTATTTCTCGTTCATTAACATTAAACCTTTGTTGTTATTAAGTCGTATATAGGCAATAGATGTTTGCATCATTATATCATAATTATTTTGTCATTATTATATACCTGTTTCTATATATTTTATTACACGTGGATATTGACGAATGCAATTATCTGGAAAATCTTGTTTATCTTGGTCGCCTACGGCGATTTGTAAGTGCTTTACTAATTGACCAACGATTAATTGCCAGAGACAGTGTATTCATCATGTTGTAGAGATGTCATCCTTTTCTGGATGCATTTACAGCTTAATTCAAGGAAAACGAGTAGTTATTTCATTATCACAACTGAGTATTATCAAATTACGTGTGAGTGGTATTAACAGGTAATATAATTAGATATAAAAATATTTATGGATCGTTTGAGTGCAATAAATGCAATAAATATTTGGAGAATTTGAGTTCAAGTAGTAAAACTGCGTTATCTTGACATTGTTTACTTCTGAAGTTGTATACCGTGAGCTAATTTAAAAGAATGCACGTTTCATGTCATTGCAACTGAGAAATTTAGTTATTTTAAATATTTTTAGTTGAGTTTAGTGCACTTTCATGTGTAAACTGTTTTTATTATATCGACGTGTAGTAATGTGTTACTTCTAGGATAAAAAATTAGGGAATCACAAATATTTGCTTGTATTATGAGATTCTTTTAGAATAATAAGCATAATTTCAAGACATTATTTAGTGACATTTTCAGCATTTTTAAGAACGCTCTTACAAGTACATAAATACATTAGTTCATTTTACTCTGGGGCGTGCACAAATTGACCACCTTCGATTTGTATGAAAATTGTATAGGTGCAGAGATTCGGGCTGACTACTGCACTGTGAAAGTTAACAATTTTTGGCAAACAATTCAAAACCGTGAAAAATCTTATTAAAAAAAGTTTAATGGAATTACTACTCGTTCAAAAATCATTCACATTTAAGACGGGAAATTAGTACGCGTTCATTCTCAGTTTTAGAGAGTTTTAGTCGATAAATTCTTATAATATTACCAAATGTTTTTGTTATTGTACACCAGTTTAATAAGTTTATTAACACGTAGATGCCTGTGGTTATATTTCATATTAATTTTTTTTCGCACTTCCATTAAATTTTGTTTTTAATGCTAATGATATGTGCAATACCTGAGATGTCTTACAAAAAGCAACAACATATTAACAATTATGTTTACATAATCCATGAGAATGCAATTATTTTACTGATTAAACGCATCACCTAGCAGGGAATTACAAAGATATTTATCCTGGGAAAAAACATCAATCTAGTAAAGTGAAGTGCAAATTCAATTTCGTACATTAAACCAGAATATACCTGGATATTGGATACACCATGAAATTATTACCATTAAAATATTATCAAATTATGTTTGAGTGTATAATAATGTATATCAATTTGTATAAAATAAACCATTCAGTTGTGACAAAATCTTGCTGCATATTTCGGTATAAAATTTAGAGATTCCCATGAAGGAATTGATTTTTTGTTATAGTTCATTTGAGTAATGAACCGTAAAGAAACAAATCAATTCTTCAACTCAATTGTGTAAGATCTCCGTAGAGGCAGTCGCATTAGAAACAAAAGTAATTACCACGGTGTTTTTTAAGCGTTTTATTTAACGTTTAATAGTTCTTTTTTTCTCTCTAATATAATGTAATATGTGATTCGTTCGTGACGCGTAGTCCTGCCGTTTGTCGATTGTTGTTAATCACCTTGAAGCAGCAGCGGTTATTTTCGCATTTATGAAGAAATCGGCCGGTTGCCCGCGTTCTACGCGAAACGATTGCGATTAGCATTAGCACACTTCGCCGCAAACGATCAAGTTCACTTGCGATTGCACTTCGTCGTTTTCTATGCAGCGTACGTACGTATGTACGTACGACCACATGTGTGGTACAATTAAAATTAAACATTACTTTTCACACACGCTTGCACTGTTCCCTTTTTTTCTTAAACGCACATAATTCAGCATAATCTATGTTATTAGTACATTGGCGTTAAAGAGTTTCTAGCCTATCATGCTATTAATTTATTAAACATATTGTAGCTTACGAATTTCTTATTTTAACATACTGGTAATGACTTGATAAATCGATCAATCAAAATTTGGTATGAACTAGTTGAACTAGTAGTTGTAATTAGGTCCATTTGAATTGCGTTCAGGCAATTTGGAAACTTTCAGCCTTGACAATTCGCACAATTTCGATTGCAATCGTAAAAATTGGGTAATTCTGTGTTAGCTTTGTAAAACGTGTTTTGTTATGCATTCAATTTACGTTTAATTAGTATTTATTTAACCTCATAATCTACATATTTACGAAGGATTATTAATGGGCTTAATTGATTTAATTTCAGAATGCATTTAGCCATTCCAAAGACGGACGACGTTCATGACCGTTGTAGAATGTACGCGGTTAACTATAGTGATATCCTTCAGCAAGGAATTGCAGATCCTGATCCAGAATGGCCGACGGTGGGTTGCAGAAACGGCTGGGAGTACAATTATACTGATATACCTTACAAAACTATCGCGTCGGAGGTAATTACTTGTTGGTGAAGTCTCCACTAAGCGTCATATTGACGATTTTGGTCGTTTTTAGTTGGATTGGGTTTGCGAAAATGATTCTCTGCCGACACTCGCGCAAGCCATCTTTTTCTGTGGTGCCATTCTCGGTGGATTGCTGTTTGGTTGGGTGGCAGATAGAAAAGGGAGAGTTGCTGCTCTTGTGGGCACGAATTTTGTTGGTGGAGTCGCCGGTGTTGCTACTGCATACTGCTCGACATTTACTGCGTTCTGCATATGTCGTTTCTTCGTTGGAATGGCCTTCGATAATTGTTTTACTATGATGTATATTTTAGGTATGTATTCTCATATGTTATCTGGTATGTTTATGTTGTATTAGCTAACAAAATTAAAACTTAGAACAAACAAAAAAAATCGGTTCAATTAAATATGAATATTTCGGTGTACTTTTCTGAATATGAGTAAATAAAACTTATAAGGGGAGGCTCCGGAGTCGACCACTTAGTTTTTAACTGAACGCGAATGCATTAAAAGTTCCTTTTAAGAAGAAAGCTGGAGAGTTGCATGGTCCCGCCCGAATATAATTAGTTTCCAGTCTTATGCTACACATTTACAAATTTTAATGCAAATATAAGGGGCCCAGACCGGAGTCTCCCCTTATTACTTTTACATTCTCTTGTCAAAATTGCTTTATTAATGAAATTTTAGTTAATATCAGTTTATTATTGTAATATTAAAATAAATATTTTAAAGTTTTTATTCAGATATTTCGACAAATTCTCGTCCTATAATTTTCATACAGAATTCCAATGTCTCTATTAAATTGGAAGAATTGAAAACATAATTAAAAAGTCAAATTGGTTATTAACTTTTATTGTTTGGTTATTACTTTACCATGAACGACAAATGCTAATAGACAATAATTAATTAGTTAAAGCAGAAATTAACCAAGACTAATAACAAGACAAATCCAAGGCTTTCGCATTAGTATAATAACTAATAACAGCGAACTGAGGTCGCTGTGCGATCGTTCATCTACCCAACGAGACATCTCAGCACCAAGTCTCTGAATGAAACCATGCGCAACTTATTATTCATTATGTATTAATCCACAAAACGCGGGCAATTCCAAAGTTGGGACTTTCATTTTGTAAGAAAGCCTTGCTAATAACAGGAAGCTTAAATATTGAAACATTTTACGTATTTAAACATCCGCCTAGTTATTAATTATTATCGGCAGTTTTGATTTAGTTTGTTCATCACGACAAATAATTTTAAAAGTAAACTGACCATAATTAACCTTGCGATGTCTCCTCTTGTGGAAAGATATAAAAATACTTACAAGAATAAGCAATGAGATCGGGTAATATATAAATAAATTCATTAGTATGCGAATCTGACGTGTTTCAATGCAATAATTCAAGAATTAAAACATCGTTAGTCATTACAAATCAAGAGAAATCATTAATTATTGTTAACAATATAATAGATTTAACAATTTAATATATTTGAATACATAGCACAGATTTTTATATTAAGCTGATTATTAATGTTCATGTGTTTGCAGTTTTGGAATACGTCGGACCGAAATGGCGTACGTTTGTTGCCAATATGTCGATTGCCATTTTTTTCACGGCTGCGTCCACCATCTTGCCGTGGATCGCTCTGTGGATCGCTGATTGGCGAACGCTGTGTATTGTGACATCGACGCCGTTGTTCATTGCATTGTTAACGCCATGGGTGGTTCCGGAGAGTGCCCGCTGGTTGGCATCGCAAGGTAAAGTCGATAAGGCAATTGGCATTCTGCGTAAGTTCGAGCGCATCAACAAACGTAGCGTGGACGAGAAACTCTACAATAACTTCACGGCCAGTTGTCTGAAGTCGCAGAAGGAAGAGGAGGCTGCTCAGCGCTCGTATTCCGTGCTAGACCTCTTCAAAACGCCACGTCTGCGAAGGATAACGATTTTGTTGATATTGATCTGGATGGCAATCTCGTTGGTCTTCGATGGGCATGTACGAAATGTGGGTAGTTTGGGTCTGGATGTGTTTCTGACGTTCTCGATTGCTTCCTTTACGGAATTCCCGGCGGATACTTTCCTGACGATTACCCTCGATAAATGGGGACGAAGGTGGTTAGCGTGCGGATCGATGGTGCTCAGTGGAGTTTTCAGTTGGTTGGCAATTGCCGTGCCATTGGGTATGTACATAATGATAATGATACGATGGCATTCCATGCTTGTTGGGAATCATTTAGCGTTTTGCTTCTTAGGTTTGGCTTTCTCTTGCTTCACAGCCAAACGGTGATAAAATTTGTGCACGTGGCGCGTCATTGCAATGATCGCCTTCGTTGCCTCATAACCAATTTGTGGAATATCATTTTTATGAGGGGTGAATCCAGTTGAACCAAATGCTTCTAGTTCAAAAACATATGAGAATTTTATGTTGTGGACATATCGGGCATAATCTGTACTTGTTCCAGCCGCCAAATCTGGAAACAATTCTCTAGAGTCAAATATTGCATTTTCTATTAAAAAAGTACTCATTAATTCAGCAGCACTACCAATTCTCATATCTCTTTTGCCATGTGAATATTTGTGAAAAGCTGCTCTTCCTACCCTGGCACAATCAATCTACAACAAACAAACAGCCAACTGATAAATTCAGTTTTGTACAATTTACTGAATAGTAACCATTTCTTTCATATCAGGAATAGGGTCCTTCGTAAACGACCATGGATAGAGTATCGCATTTCCATAACAATGCAAACTTATGTATAGTTTTATACTTTTCTCATATTTTTTGAAGGCAGATGCAAGTGCTTGAGCCGCTGGTTCACTCAAAGGTTCCTCCCCGCGATAGTTATAAGAACTAGGATCATCACTACTACCTGGCACTACAATGTCTCCATTAATCGTCTCCAAAAACCAATTTTTTATTTAACTTACTAGCATAACCGATAGGAAAGTTACGATTCAGGTCAACTCCTTGTAGAGCAAGATCTGATGAACAATTTAACGAACGATTCTTACGCCACAAGCGATACTAAAAAATAATCAATGCATTGAACATATTTAATGACAATTGATACTTACACTTTTCTTCTCTCTCGTAAACATATATCCATCAACATTAAGACATGGGACAATATAAAAGTTGCAATTATTGAGAATTTGATGGTTTAGAAGGATGTAGTTGATACAGTAGACTGCAGAGGAGAGGGATAACCACTCTCGAGCGTGAATTGTGCCATCAATAAATACGGTATTACGCTGTTGAACCTCATTCGGACATGTACATTTCTGCAGTTTGATCATGTAGATTTCATTCTTTTTCGTGGTGACCCCGATGATCTCAATAGTTGCAAGGTATGGATAGGTACGACAAACTTCACTTAAATAATTTTTTAACTGAATTTGAGTATAGAATGCCATTCTAGTGAGTACTTTACCTGTGAATAGGTGGGAAAATCGCCAAATGGATAATTTGCTCTTATACTATTTGAGCGCTTCATTTTTATTCCAGGAAAATAACTGTAAATTTATATACGGATTTGTGTGACATTTACTCTTTACAATTTTGGTTGACAAATTAATGTCGTTTCGTCATTTACAGGGATTACGTCGGCATCAATGGCCATCGTGGGACGATTTGCCGTTAATATATCGTATAATATTGGATTGCAATATGCAGCTGAGTTGTTACCAACTGTAGTGAGGGCTCAGGGTGTTGCTCTTATTCATATCATGGGTTATGTGGCCAGTATTGTTGCTCCATTTGTTGTTTATTTGGTAAGTTTGATTGATCAGATTTCCAATAAAAACCTTAGGACTAGGTCCACAGAAAGTTGTTCTGTTTTTGTTAAGTCATGAAGGTAGTTAGTAGTAAGTTTTAATGGAAACTCAGTAAAGGTCCTTTAGTGAAGCTCCTAGACTATGTGTTGTTCCCAAGACTCGCTTCAAATAGATAACCCCTTTTAGATAAACGAAAACAGGAACAGAGAATCGTATAACCAAAGCTTTCAAACTTCATCAAAGTAATTTTACGATTATAGGGTAATGTCGATGCCTCCTTGCCTCTATTCATCCTCGGATTAATTGGCATCATCGGAGGACTTCTCTCCCTATTTCTACCAGAAACATTAGACCAGGAACTGCCACAAACCCTTCAAGACGGCGAAGACTTTGGCAAGAACCAAAAGTTCTTCGCCTTCCCCTGCATTCAACCGTGAGTCAATCAACAACTTCATCCCTTGTCGCCAAATTAACGATTAATTTAATTTCACAGCAAGCCACATGCAGTGGAACCAAGGGAGTACTTCCGTCGCACGACATCTCTGCGGGTATCAACATCCGCCTCATCTCGGGGAGCCATCCGCTCGTCGATGATCCAACGCAACGGATCCACGCGATCGCGACGTTCCATTAAGATCGACAATGCCGAAGTGGCTTAGACCCACGTCAACCAAAGATCAACCCTCGCATTGTGTTGCATGAAAAGACATGCGATGGTCATCGCTGGGCATTCAACCAGCGGAAGCGGTGCGCTCAGCTTGATCCCCAAAATGATCTCTCGACGTCGCGACTCGTCTCGTCGGCTGAGCACTAGTAAAATAACAATGTTCTTCGTCTGTGGTATCCGGTCATGACGGCCGTTGTTTTTAATGTTTTGTACATATTGTGTATGTGTTGTCCTCGTACATCCGTAGTATTCCTAGTAATTATTGTAACCATTATTTAATGTGTGTTCGAGTGGTGATAATTTTTGTACTCATCGATTCTATCAGCAGAGTCGTCAACTTTGAAGTGATTGGAAATAAATTAATTGAAACAATTTGCGGTTTTGTGTTTGTTTTGAAATATATTTTTACTTCCTATGTACATCATTCAACATTGTTTAATTGTTTACATTTATAACAGCACATATATTTGTCTTTTTTCTTATATAGATAGTGTCAACATAAATTCATCTAGGTATCATTATCTGGTTAGACATTTTGCTCATTTTCACGACAAAAATAAAGCTCTCGTGTTTCTCATGTTGTATTATTGTTCACTGCGCTTTGTTCTAACGCTAACATAACATTGGATAGTCTTATACCAATATTTGACGTCGCTAACATTAAAACAATTTCACATTCATTTGAAAGTACATTAATTTGATAACATCCAGTATTTGTAATCATCGGACACCGTTTTTTGCTAGTTACCAAACGAAAATCTAGTTTGCCTAAGTTTCGCAAGTTCTATTTTCAGCATGCAAATACTTTTTTTTAATTTGCACAAAAGCTGTGTGTTTTTGCTTCTATGCATTCGTAGAGTATGTTTACTTCGCGTATTTTGCGTGTTTGTACTTTACACATATGCGAGTATAAAGCAGTGCAATTGTATTCAGTTAATTTTTTTGCGTTGTACTCTCACTCGCGGTTTGATTCTACAGCGTTATCATGTCTTGTATTCAGGTTGTTTTTCAAACTCCAATGTGTTGATGATTATTATAGTTATTGTTCGTTTGTGTTGATTGTGGTGGGATAGATATGAATGTCTCTTGATGTGATTTTTTTGGGTAATGAATGTCTCGTTTGCGATTAATTTGCTGCCGTCTTATTGATTTGCTTGGGGTTTTTTTGCTTGCGTCCGCATGGGTGAGCGAATTAAGATTCGGTGTGCGGACGTTTTGCCACCCATTCGGCTATGCTCGGCAGCGCGTAGATCTTATTCTTCAATGCCTTCAATCCCGGGTAGTAATCCAGCGAGGATTTGCCGAAAATTGCCTCGAAGTTTTCCAGCGATACAGCGAAGACAAAGTCGCACCACGTTATCTGAATCAGGAAAGTACATACAGTTTCATTGCAAGTTTAAATTACGCCGACCAGGGGCTATCAGATTAGACTGTTGTAATTTTATTTTTAATTCAAATCGAGTTAATTTTAGGAATATATTTTAGAGGAAAGTTTCCAAATTCCATTTAATATAATATGTTCATTTACAACAGAGCTGCTTAACTCTTTTGTATGCTGGATAATCTGGAATGATTTCTATAGTTCTAGGACCAACATTTATAAAAAAAATGTTGCACATATAAAAAAAAAACGTTTGATTGTAATTTGTCTAGGATCATCGCCTGTGAAATACGGAAATCACATATAGTGCTATAATTTGATTGGCGTAACGCGTTATGTTACGAACCGCTTTACCCACCCGATAAGAAGTTTTCTCTTCAAAAATCTCTTTAACGAGAGGCATGACCCTATATTTCTTTTGCAATACTGTCGAACGAAATTACTATCATAATACTCCAATAATACTAATAATACTCGGTAAATCTCTCAGTGTTTTCATTCTCCTTGAATAAAAAAAGCGTGTTTTCCTAGTGAATGAATTCCTGAATGTTATGAGAGTTTTTTTTATAGATCATTACTTACGGAATCTCCAACGGAAAAACCATTATTTTCAGCGAAAATCTTCTCGAACTTGGAGAGGTAGAATGGAATCGTTTCTCTCATAAGTTTCGCTTTTCTCTCCTCCTTTTTAATTGGATCTGTCTCGGTGCGAAGCTGCCAAAGCACTGCGAAAAGACGAGAGCAATTATTGTCGCCATTTGTACGCCGGGAAGCTATTAATTCACGAGGAATGAACAAACAGTTGACAAAATATTGGAAGTGTGCTCCTATCACGCTTCACCCATAAACGCAAAAACGAAATTCATTCGCCGATATCGATTGTTGGTGATAAGTGAATAGTTGTTGTGTTGGTCATTACGTCAGGAAAAGAACATCGATGTTGCCGTGTCCTGTCGGATGCGCGTTAATTAGTTTCATGTCAAGCACAAAGAGCCGCGAGACGTCTACTCCTTCATTCGAAATGGCTTTCCACGGCCGTGGTGTATGTGTGTGTCAAGTCCTCAATCAAAAGCTTTGTGCTAGGTTTTGACATTCGGTTTGTTGGTTGGTGGGCATGGCGGCGGGGGACGATGGTGACGTCTGGCACGTTGGCAATTTCGCCTCGCGGAAATCACACCACGCCGTCGTGTCCCGTCAATTTATCGGAGTGTAGACGACAATTTCAACAATTTCCATCGTACTACGAGCGCAAACATTACAGAGGGAATTCCTAATATATATGCACCATGAAAATTAATATGGAACTTCAGTAACTAGTTTATTATTTAGTTTCCCGTCAGTTTAGAGCATTCCATTAACGATTTTAAATTAAGACCTATTTTAGAATAAGAAATCGATGTAGATCATAGATTTATTGATCCTAACCTTGTTTGAGGTCTCCTAAAGTGTCAACTAAAGCGTCACACTGCAGCGCTTCCATTTCATCTTTGCCGGTGAGTCCATATTGCTTCGCTAGGTGGCGGGCGATGGCATTACTCTGATCAATTCGTTTCCCATCAATCTCCAGTACGGGCACCATCCCGAAGGGCATCTCTGCAAGGACATAAATCACCAAAACTTTGCGTTTTCCCTAAACGATAAAAAATTGCACATCTTCCGCCCACCAAACTTGGTGCGCTCAAACATGTTTTAACGATATCAAATTGCGCACACAAAAAACCGATAAATTTACTTACGCTTTTTTTGTTCGGGCCACTTTTCTCTTGGGATGCGTTCATCCTGATAATCCACACCGGCGTAGGCAAATATAAAGCGGATGTGTTCGGCCCTTCCGCGTGCGTTGAAATAAATCAATTTGTAATTCGGAGACATTTTACGTGGCTTGATTTTTTTCCTAAAGTATAAGAACATAGTTTTCAGACTTCAATCCTTCAAATTGCAGCAAGTTCCACAAGTTGTACCTTAACGAAGTAGAGAGTTGAAGTTAACAATTGCTGGTAAAATGTTAATCTTATGCTGTAGCGATAATTTGCAATGTGTTATTGACAAGCTGCTCCGTTGAGATGCAACGGCGATGATGAATGATCCTTGAGTTTCCCAAGAGGTCGGGAATTACCAAGTTCGGCAGTTCGAAGTTAAGTCCTTGGTGCAGCTGCAAAATGAGAACACAATGTTGCTAAAGACATGTTTGTGTTACAGTCTTGCTACGGTTAATTAAGCAAGTTGTTGTATGTAGGCACTTAAGTTGTGGAAAAGAAATAACGATTTCCTTAAATTTTAACTTTAACAATTAACATTTTCTGAAGTTCATGTGATTACTTAACATATTAAGACGTTTATGCGGAGAATTTATTAACACTTCAAAATTATTTTTACGCGCGAGAATTTTTATTAGGTCGTAGGGGGTGTTAAGTATAAATCTAAATCTAAATAGAATATTTGAATTGGCCCTAAAGTTACTTGACTGCAGCAGCGTAGTAGCACTTGCTGTAACCTTGCAAAGTTTTAATCGATTCGAGGCCCGATATTCGCAACATGTTCACACACGTTACACGCACATAGAGCCTCTCCATGACCTGCAACCTTTCCAGGCTACAAAAAATCACAAAATGCTAGTCAGAAAAAAGAGTCTATTAACTAAAGTATAGACTATGAAATAGAAAAGGGGACAAAGAATGACCAAGCATTTGCAGGTTTTTTTGTGAGCATAAAAAATGAATAGCAAAAAAGAGTTAGAGCACTCGACTGAAGTAGCACTGAATATAGTTTTATTGTTTAATCATTATTTTCATAATTAGATACATCAGTAATTATTGTCAATGATTTTAAATTTGATTGTGAAACAATAGGCATTGCTCCTTTCATGGAATCAACATTTTTGGCCCTTTGACTATAAGCAGCCAAGGGAAAAATATTTCTGTGAGTTCATACATAAATATATTTGATATAGTATAAAATAATTGAATGCATTCTGACTAAATTTAAATTTAACGATGCATATCAATTTCCTTTCTGATAGGTCAACGAAAAATTGGAATGCAAGACTTTCTATAAAATTTCATCTTTCTATAAAGATGAAATTGAATATTTAAACTAGAATGTAAATTTCAATATGTGTCCATCCTTTTCACAAAGATGCAGCCAAGATAACTTCTCTGAGGGTGACATAAAAATCATTTTTATGCGTGCCGTTTTAAAACCCTGGCGATTTCTCGTTTCCGCTCACATTCAACCGGTGAGAAACGATACAAAATGTTATTTCCGTCAACGTTCATGTCGCATGTATGATACCAAAAGAAAAAAAAATGAAAACATGGATTAATCCCCAGGACGCACATCTGAATGATTGTAATTCCTGTTTTCTAGCTTATAGTACGTGACTGGCATGAATTGACTTGAAACATGACTGGAAAAACGTTTTTAAAAAAGGAAAAAGACAATTCTGATTCTTATTAAACATTTTCAACAAGGGAACGTTTCCTAAAGTTATTTTTGAATCAGATCGTGGTTTTATGAAATAACATTATTTGTTTTTCTATGGTTTCTACACTAATCTATGCTTGAATGTTGAGGAAACGTCAGTTTTTAATTTAATTAATAAAGTTTTGTGTGTTTAATGTATAGCAACCATTTGGATCAGATTCTATGATGAAAATATATGTTTCAGCGGAATATATAATTCAGTAAAACAAAGTACTTAATCCAAAAGAGGTTCTAGAATCGCAACGGCTAGCATAAATGTAATTAAAAAGTAATTAAACAAGCAAAATAGCCTCTAATGAAATATTAAACGAGCTTTATGACTTTAACATGATAACGCAATGAATAAAACCTACAAATACTTGAAACATTTTGTTGAATTGGAAGAAATCTATCTTAGAATATAATACCTGGACATAACGATAATAAAAGGTTTCCACCCTTTTATTCACTTGTTTCTTAAATTACCAGAATTAGAAGTAGAAGTAAGAAACCACGAACAAAACCAGACTTAATTGGATTTCTCTCTATAGTAATGTATAAACGCATCCAAGTGTTTGTTTCCGAACACGTAAATTAAAATGCAAAGTTTAATAAAAGACTATTTGCGCTGCGGTTAATTACATTGAAGAATATAAAGATTTAATCAAAATTTATGCTTAACCAATTAAGCGTTACCGAGATATAATGGAAATTTTATTAATTAAAACCATGAAATATAATATGAAATTGTTATAGAATGTAAACATGTTTTATTGCGATTTTGGTTGATGACTGCAGAATATAGAATTAAGATGATAGATATAGGGAAAATAGACGAAATACAATTTCTTTAACATATCTTTCTAAAAATCAACAGAAAATGCCGATTTCCTAGAATTTAATACAATAAGCTTCGTGTAATCTAGCAAAAAATATAAAGTTTGCACCTGAAAAGCTAGGAGTACACATTTATCAAGAAGAACGAATCATTTATCACGAAGTGCAAGTTTTCTTTTTTCCGTAAGTACGGACGAGCCGATTTGTGTAATAAATGTTCTGTGGTTAGGTAAAGCCTGCTTGAAGATAAGAACTGCAATTAATCAGTAATATCAAGGGTATATTCGTACATATATTAAAATGTCTGTTTGCGTTTTTTTGAGTTAAATTCAATTAAACTCGATGAACGAATGGAAATACATTTAAATTGCAAAAGTTTAGTGGATTACACAACTAGTAATTTTTTGGGTTTGTTTGTTGTTTTTACGATCCAGCGAAAAACAAATACATTTTTTGGTTTTGAAACAAAAGTTCCAGTTAATAATGAATTATTTTAGAAAAAACTAAATAACGAGATATTCCTCTATGCAAAATTCAATTATAAAAATTATTAATGAAATGTTGAACAAGGTTTATTCCTTAGTATTTTCGCAAAAAGGAAAATTCGTACAATTAACTGGTTATTTTATTTTTTACCTCAATTTTATCTTCATTTTTTAATGATGCTTAATCATTAAGTATTACCTTAATGTAACTACATTTACGTAAATCGATCGAAACATAAAATATACGAAAAGAAAATTATGTAACTACATATAACCATAATATACCTATAAGTAAAAGTAAAACCGCATGGAACATATGTCCTTGAATTATCGCCTTAATGTCATGGGTCGTTCTCGTCGAAAATGCGTTTCCTCCCCGATCGTTTGATACACTTTCCTAATGATTACTTTTCGCCGTGTTACCATAAGAGTCGGCTGTAGTTAAACTTAAACCTCGGCTACTAATTTATAACACGTTTCATATGCCTTCATACGCGAGTGTCACGAAAGCACATAATTCCAACCGTTAAAATCAAACATTATTGAATGGTAAAAGGCTCACGCTCGAATAAAAGCCCAAAATTGTGGTGCACAAATATTAGCTCACGCACCGCAACGAAAATTCTGCATTCAAAGTCGCATAAGCTAGCGTGGATGAACAGCCGAAATTGGAAATTCCGGCACTCTAATGCCCACGCGGCACGCTGATTGTATTATTACTGTTGATTTATGCATGGCCGCGAATATAGGGAAAACCGATCGATCTGTAGCCGGGGAAAACATGCAAATTTATGCTAATCCAACTTATGAGTAGCAAAGTAGCACTAGCAAAGAAAGTGAGCAATTTACATTTTTTTGTAATTATTTACATGAAATGGGTAATTCGGATATGTGTACATTTCTTTTACACGCAATTATTAATTTAGAATTTCTATTTTTTTTAATGTAAGCATATTTCCTTTTAAGATTACTTAGACTATAAGTTATAAGTTTTATGTATTTTCTAGTTTCTTGGTCTATATGTAACATTTTATATATGTTCGATATCCATTGAAACCAATAGTCTAGAGCAGAGGTTTCCAATTTTTTTATAGTAGCATCTCGCCCGTTTTAATACACTTTTTGGAGGTCCTCCTTTTTAAAAATTTGTTCTTCGAGCAATTGCAATTTCCCAAGTCGGAATGTATTGCCGTTCAATTATTTGGTTCAGGCTTTGAGGGGCTTCTCGGGGGTTTTAGGAATAAAATAACCCAGTACAAGCATTCTTAGGTGATTCTGATTCCTCTGAGGACATGTATTTTTTTTGTTTGATTTTCCGAGCATCGACTGCTATGGTCATTAGCTCTATTTAATACTTCTTCAATGTAATTAGTCATATTAGAGGCTAATACTATTGATAAGAAGAAAAATTCACTTTACTATGCATCCCCACCGAGAATCGAACCCGGGACCTCGTGGGCAGTAGTCATCAATCATACCACAACGCCACTTGGCTGGACGAGAGCATGCATTGTTTTTCACTTTCTTCTTCCAGTTATCTTCCGGCTTAAAAAGTATTTTAAACCCATCCTTTTTAAACTTCCGATCCCTCCGAAGCAAGTGTGGCCCTTCAATTTTTGTTCCAGCTGTGGAAGACTTGTCGCACTTTCCTAGGTATTCGAGCGTCATTTGGTGGTTCTGATTCATCTGGAGCATATTTTACTCTCCAATTTCTTGGCCTAGCAGTTATTGTAAATTCTGGCTCCACTCCTGAGACTCTTGGTATCCCTAGGTACCAAATTTTGTCTGTTCATATCCATTAATAAGTAATATTCAGAATGAGAATATAGTTCCGTGAATATGCCGATAAGCATTTCATAACCAACACATTATAATTGAATGTGAGACAATTGAATCAGAGACCTAATATTCGTTTAATTTACCAATCTAAAATTACTGCATGAAAGAGAATTCTTCAACACATTTTCGTTCCACCATTTATTCCACCATTTCAGTCAACAAATGTAAACGCATCAACTCGAAAAGAGTTGAATGATCAATTTATATTTTTATAATTACATGAAATCGACCGTTTGAATAGGTTGAAATTCATTTAAACATTTTGACTCTACAATTGTTAGTTTTGATTGGCACTTCGAATTTCCACATTTCCACCAGCACTGCTAAATTGAATTATAGTATAATTCCGAAGATAATTCAATTTTAACAATTTCATGCATGTTGAGTTAAAGGATGAAACTTAATTAAGGCCTCAATATGCGAGGTATAAACTGATGTTATTTAGCGAGATAATTTCTTGCTATATTTAGTTTAATTTAAACAGATATTTTTAGCAACTTTCTAACGACGTAAGGTGGTGGAAGAAAGAACTAACAAGGGATTAAATTTATGATAGCACTTGTTCCGACCTTTGCGTTTTTGCAGACATTTCAAGTGTATTTTATGGCAGCGACAAAGTTTAGAGCTGATTGTAGTGTAATAACCACAGGCGTAAAGGTTGGTAACATATCCGGGGTGCTTGTGGGAAATGTCATTTTCACTGACATTCACAGTAAAAATGGAAGCAGAGTACACTTTTAGATTTTCATAAACTACATTTTTATATCATACGACAATGCTTTGTTCTCATCCATATTGATCCATTTGATTTTTTATTTATGTAACAACATACTACAACTAAAGGTACTAAACCTGTTGTTGTAACCCTGTTGTTATAGGGCTAATGATTGTAATATATATTAGGAATGATGCATCACTGAAGATTTTTTTTCTGTTTTCTTGAGTAGAAGTAGTTCTTTTCATTTCTTTTCAAAACTTATGAGTTATTATCTCCTGTAACAGTATGTGAAATGATCTAATAATCAAAATTAGGTCATATCGCCTAAATTATTAAGGATTACAAGTTGCCTTTAATTGTACTCAATTCTATATATGTCAATCGAGAGAGGAATATAAACTGAAAGCACACATTGGAAAGAAACGACCCTGTTTTCCACAGTTATCGCTTTTATACGACCACAATTGACATGTGGAATTTGTAAAGCACATATTGTGACTTTGTTTCAAAAATAACTGAAAATAACCACTAAAATGTCCCACAAACATTGAAGTTAAAAATGTGATTTTGCGATAAGTGATTTGCTTTCGTATTGCGTGGTTCTAATAAACAGTTCGTACATTAATTTAATAGACAATTTCGACTGATGCATGCAGCGGTCGGTTGTATATGCGTTGGTGGCACGTTCTCATTTAATTACATCTCCAAAGCCAAAGCAAGCCATGTTAGTGCTTCCACTTGTTAGCGAAAATGTCAATTTTGCGCACATAGGAAAAGCAAAATTAGTCCACTTATGTATATTTTTATATGAAAATCATCAATTTTGGTTTATTTAAAGTTTAAAAGTCCTTAATTAAAGTGTCAAATTGATACCAGTTAGATCAACCTAAGAACTAATAAGATATGTTTAAGGATAAGTAGATAAATTACAGATTACTAAGTTATAAAGCATAGAAATTCTGATCAGAACTTTGTGAACTTTAAGTTTGGCAAAAATTAAGTTTGGAAACTGTCCTATCTGAACAACAAATCACATCCTGATAAATTTGTAATAATATTATCAGTACGTTCAATTAGATTGTTATCTCCAAGTTCAAATACATTTTAAATTCAATTTCTTTAAGTTTTTGAAATCAATTTCTTGTTCTTTGCATTGATTTCCAATGTAGATAAAGTTTCATGAAATTTAAATGAAAAGTTGAGGTGTATCGACCCCAATTTTCTCTCGAACATTGAAAGCGTTTCCACGTTGCAGGCAATCGAAAGACTTGATTAAACTTTACTTACTTTATAAGAAAGTAAGGAATCTTGTTAAGCCAAGTTATTATTTTGTAAAATTATTTTCATCCTGTGGCATGCCAATGGAGGATTCCAGCGCTAAAAGTTTCATTCACTCTAGAACCTGAAAATTCGCTGTGGTTGCTTTGAAATTAAGGTCTTTTTGATGTGCACATAATTTGTACTAGACGAACCTCAATTTAAATTATCTCAAAGCTCAAAAGCAAATAGAAGTATGTCGAATGTGTGAAATATTTAATAATCGAAAATATGAGTAGTTGCAAATAGTCATATGTAGCAATTTAAATGTGTATATTTTATTGGGTTTCAGATTCGTTTGATATTTAATTCAAAAGAAAGAGATGGGTAGGGGTGAATAAGAGGATAGTTTTAACTTTTATACTATATTTTCATATTCCAATGATGTTGGATTTTGTATCTTTGATACTTTTTTTAATAGAAAAAAAAAACTAGTTAAACCAAGCCATTATTATTTTCTTTCTGTTGTTTACCAATTGAACTTTCCTACCTCGAAAATTTCCCTGCCAGAAATATGCTGATGCGGCTTTTAGTTTCAGGTGTTTTTTGATATACACATAATTCCTTCTGACCCAAAACCACGCTCAAATTAGCCGAACAAGCATAATCTCAAAAGCAAATAAGCTTTTGCTATACATACAAAATATTTTTCAACTCATCAGATGGTTATATAATTATTTATATTAGAAACAAGACAGATTTTGCAATTTAAATGATCATTCAGATCAGAGAAATTTAAAATTCGCTGAAGTTTGTGAGTAGAGCAGTTCTCAAATCCCATTTCTAAAATGAAGTTTTAGAAGAAATAGGAAAGAAACTAGTTAAAGCAAGTCAGTATTTTGTAACTTTATTTTCATTCCTTGCTATACCACTGGAACTTTCCATCCCTGAAACTTTCCTTCTCAGAAACTGAAATATGTTAAGATGGTTAAGAGTTTAAGTTGCCAAAATGTACAAATAATTCCTTTCTACCGAAAACCAGGTACAAATAAACTTAATTTCAAACAAACAGACATTAGACAAACCAAAAAAGTTTATAAAGACCACACCTTGTTTTATACTTGAAACAAGTCAGATGTAATTTAAATATTCATATACTAAAACCACAATTATTGTTAAGCATGATTGATTTTCATAAAAAACACATTCCGTATATGGAATAAATAATGGTTTTATCTGCGGTTTGCAAGCGGTGCGTATTTTCATTTCGACTTTCAATTAGCTGCATTCATTTATTTCGATTTTTCAATACGATGCACAGCGTTGTGGTTGTGCGAGTGAATAGTTCTCAGATCGCGGCGGGTGTATTCTGTTCGATGGGCATTATTGGTATTTCCACACATCCGCACATCGCAAAAATTTGCAGCTATAAACATCGCTGATGTAATCATGCAAGCACACTCTACCTGCGCCTACGCCAGCGAAGCACGCAATGCTCCTTTCGAGCGTTTCGCCGACGTTGTTATCAGCGGCCGGATGTTGCGCGCCTCACATGTTCTCTAGCCCCTCGTAGCCTAGTCTAGGCGCTGCGTTATCATGATTTCCATGATTTTCTGCTATCGCTATCGCGGCTATTTTTGTCCGTTGGAAAATCCACACCAGTGCAGCGCTGAAGTCCAACGTATTTGCGAAATTGGATCAACGTAAAGTTTGTTACATTTGCATGTTTATTAAGCTTAGTTTAAATCCAATTTCTGATGGCATGTAAACTTTTACGGAAACCTGGAGTAAATAAATTTAGTTTAGATAAACTATATATTCAGAATATATGAATAAAAAACTTTAGGAACTTATGAATACTCTATAAATAGTTAATATAGTTTTGTATATTTATATGATTTGTTTTCATATAAAATAAAGTATTTAAAAATTATCTCCTGAGAGATGGCGAATATTAATATTTATTTGTGTACAAATAATAAATATGCCGATAAACCGCCGATAGTAGTTGTAAATGTATTAGTTAACTACTCATAAATTATCCAAACTTTATTCTGGTTAAGTCCACAAAAGAATTTGTCTCATGCAGAGTTTTTCAAACAAACACGTGTAAAGTAATGTGTCCCTCTCCCTAGATGAGTCCATGCCTCACCGTATCGAAGTTGGTCTAAAAAATTATTCACATTCGATACACATATAATCCTGCGTAGAATTCTTGTAACATACTTTTCAACATTTTCATTGGGTAAGAATTATTTGTCTACAATATTGAAATGTCGTTGTTGTGGGTGTAGTATGTTTACCGGTGATAGTATTAGATGTCTTAAATTGTTTATAGAGACTTTACGTAAAGATTGGTGCGGATTTCTGAAGATTATTTATACCGGAAATATAATTTTCCGTATATTAAGTAATGTTATCAAGTTATGTAGCATAATTTCGAACAAAACTTAAATAATTTATACATTTTCTTCCTCTTTTTACTGCCCTTATTACTAATTTGCCTGTCTTTGACTGCAAAGCTTGGTTCAAAATTTTAAAATCCACCCAGTCCTAACTAGAAAACTTTGAAGCACCTTATTATTATATGCATGTCTATCGTTGCCTTCAAAGAAATGTTTCTTAGTTTAAGTTCATTTTGATTTAATTATATATTTTGGTGCGGATCTCGATTAATATGAAAGGAAGTCATAACAAACAATACCTCTATGAATCGTTATCTCGCCATTCAATTTATTAGAATTAATGGAATATTTCAGAGGCATAGAGATAATGTTTACTTTCGATTTCTATCAATAACTATAAGTATTTTGATAAATGATTTCATTCCAATACATGTTAAAATTAATGAATAAACATAAACAAACCACTAATATTGACCTTGACCATTTTTATCCGAACAATTTTAATCGCAATTTTATTTTCAAATACGCTATACATTCGGTTTACAGAGGTAAATATAATAATTCCTACTTGATATATTCAAATGTTCCTCAATTTTTAATATTAAAACTTACCTGTTGATTAAATAGGCAGTGTTATTGTTTCTTAAACAATATAGTGACTAAAGTATAACGCAATTTTAGGGGTGGCGTTCGGAGATTATGTGTCACTAATGGTATTTGCCCGGCGAGGCCCCGTGACACCAGTCGAAGTGTAATTTCAGCGGGATGGCCGGCGGCGGGTGCCTGGAGGCGGGCGAGAGCGCTGCCGTTATGCAAGACTTCGATTTTCGGCGTTGCGTATTCAGACTACTCTCGGTCGCTGAGCAATTGCGGCGGCGTTGGCGGCATGCGTGGCGCGACGGCGCGCAGCAAACATACGACTGAATCGCTGCCGCCGCTTTTGCCGGAGGCGGCGCGAAATTCCCGCCTCTCGTCGACGACGAGGACGACGATCGAGCGCTCGTCGGCGTCGGTCGCGCTCGCCACCCACACGCCGCCACCGACCGTTCGTCTCTCACCAACCGACGCACCAGAAGCGCGCATTATTACCAAAATTACTTCTTCCTCAGTCCAGCGTCCAACCCCCATCCAAAAACCCGATATTTGAAAACACGTCGAAATTGTGTCAATCAAGTTCCTAGCCAATATTGAAATATTTGCCAATCCATACGATTGTTGCCAATAATATTAGATTCTTATGCGTGGGATTGTTTGGAGTTAGGGGGGACTTGGAAGGTCTTTGATGCCGTCGATCCGTTTGTGGCGCTTTTGTGCAGTAACATGTCCTGGCAAATCGTCTTTTCACGAGCTGGTTCCTTGCGTCGTATGCAAATCGATATCTTCGTAGTTGTTACCTCTGCTCTGATATTCCAATGTCACTGTAAATCGAACAATAGTGCATTCCAAGATGTGGAACCTACTTTCGTGAACATCCTTACCTCCTCCTTAATATATAATTCCATGAATAATTACGCAAATGTTAATTTAATCCACTACTTTACCGAACTTAAATTGGCTTATCTAAATATGGTCTAAGATAAGTAATATAATATGCATGTATTCATTTGGATATATAATATTAATAAGTCGTGTGGAAAAAGGTGAAGATGGTGAAAATTTTATTGACCCAGGACATGATTTGGAGCGTGTAGTTGGGTGATGACGTCAGCGAATGAAAATGCTGACGAAAGCAAATGAAAATGCCTTCTTTATGACTGCACGAAGTTCAATGTTCACATAAAACACGCCATCAAAATAGCAGACCGAAATCAATTTCCAATAATCACCGATAGCAAATTAAACTGAATTAATACAAATTATTGAAGCAATAATGTTGAATAGATTCGATAATATTTTTAATTAATTGTTATTTCCTTATACATGCATGTTTTAACACCATTATAATAATACATTTGTACTTTTTTAAATAATTTTAACACCATGGTTTTAATGTGCATTAATTTTCGATGTTAGTAATTTATTAAAGTTTCGTGTTACTCTGGGGCTTATATACTAATTATTAAAAGTGAGAAATTTTCATATTAATCAAGGGCTTAGGGGGTACTAGAAATGGGAAAATGTGGATTATTATGAAAGTTTCTGTTTACATCGGAAATTTGATAATGACGCCCTGAAAAGCTATAACTGTATCATTAATAATTTAAAAGTGTATTTTGCGTCATCATAAAATATCCTTAATGTATATTATTTTTAAGGTTCGGTAATAATTAAGTATTTTTACTCAATCCATGATTATTTTATGACCTCAATAATGTGTTCCAAAGCTTTATCAGCTAAAAGAAATCTTTTGCAGGTCCTAAAGCATCCACGCAGCAATACTTCAATACTTTTGATGATGTATTCATTGGAAAGAGAAACACCTTTCGTAATAATATGATTATGGTATATTCTTTCATTTTATGGCGAGAAAAATGTATTATATTCGCCTGAATATTTAATTTTCCAAAAAATGGTTTTACACATTTCAATCATTTAACAACTGTGAAGAGATAACCTTAGAAAAAGGTGTTTGCATTTATTTTTTGACTTCAGGCCTTATGCTCCAAATAAAGAAAAAAATCGTTTATTTTAAAATTTAATTTGAAATTTAATTTTAATGTGTAAATAATATATATCACGCCATCTACTTACAAGTTTCAAAAATTTCGTTGTTGTAATATTGCAGATAGCTGCAATAAACTTTGAGTAAGTTATGTACCTGGTTGTATTGACTTGTTGAGTCGAAGTGTAGGCAACCCACAGAACAGAAACCGTTAAGTCTGGTTGCCTACCGTCATCGTTGAAATAATTTGTTTGCGCAAGTTCTCGCGCATCTCCTTCCACTTGAATTTGTACTCAAGAGTTATTGAGTTGAGTATTTTTTAGAATTACAAGATAGTACACAGAACATTACAGTTCACATTACATAAAAGTTCAGTTTACATTAAAGTATCAACAGTAACGAGTTATTCAGAAGACAGTTGTACAAAAGAGTATTAAATAAAAGTTTGATTTCATAAAATTAAATTGAAGAATAAATTATTACCGCCAAAAGGTAAACTTTTTGGCAACCATACGTTTTTGGTGCTCAGGGTTCCTGATAAAGGTCATCCTGAAAGCCATCATCATCGTATAACTAGTAGAGCTTTACAATTGGGTACTCCACTGAAAGAGGGCGCCACGAGTAATAAAAATAGAATTATTTTTCATAAAAGATTCTTTCTTGGTTATCAATTTTAAAAGTACCTATAAATTTGATGGAAATGCAGAAAGTCATAGCAGTATAAGATTTTCTATAAAATTGAGGAATACTGTCCTTTAAAATTTAAAATGTAGCATCACAGATGTCGCACGTGAACGCGTGCGTCAGATGTATTGAACGCGTTCTGCGTTATTTCTCAAACGGATTATCTTAATTCGAAAGGAATAAATAAACTATATGCAACAAGGTAAAACTGGTTTTGTTTTAATTTATTTTTTATTAAAAAATATTAACTTGTCTATTAGATGTTTTCTTAAATAAATTTAACTTTTAGTATTATTAGTAAGTAGCATTCGGAAATTACAATAATAATACATTTTCGTTCGGTGTCTTTACTTTTAGTATATATACTTTAGTACTTAAATTACATCATCATTCTTTTCTCTTTTTGCAAAAAAGCAATGTTTACTTCACATGGCTCGATTACGCGCTCTTTGTTTATTCCCGTCTTGCGTCAGAGCGTACGAAAAAAAGCAGATAAAAGAGTAAATTAAGAACACATGCCAAAGACAAACGAGATCATATTTTGTCGTTAACACAGTCCCTACATCTGGGACAATACAATAAAGAAACCAACATGTTAGAAATGCTTTAAACCTCAGCTTATTTCTCTTAATTCCAAAAATTAAGAAAAATTTCCCATTCGTAATTAAACCGCGCAATTTACACTCGAAATTAACAAAGAAATTTGCAAATCGGCGCAACCTTCCATTAATATTTTAATATTTGGAGAGCTTCCGGAAAACATCACTGCGGGAAATATATAAAACCTTCGTCATATCATACATAATTTATATGTTTTCATTTTCAAAACGGAAATACGCGAAAAAGTTTTTTTAACCTCAGCTGAGCTATGAACCATTTTGAATGCGGGGATTTTTTTTTGGTGTAGGAACTTTTTTGAGGTCATCGCCGTCCTGCGTTAATGAAAAAAAAAAGAAGCGGTGGAGAATCACGTAGTATTAATTCGCTTTCCGGTGCGAAGCCACTGGCAAAATCGGACAAAAGCTTAAAAGCGAGCGAGAACCTGTTAAAGACTGGCGCAAATTACCAACCAAATGAACAACAAGAAATTTTAAATTGGAAATAATAAAAGGGAAGTTTAATATGCCTCAATTGAACTTAATTTTAACTCGTTTTTAAAGGAAGGATAACAAAACGATTTTGATTATAACTTTTCTTATAACATACATAGTCAGTTCCAAACTAGAATCCCGTAGATTAAGAAGTTGGGAAAAGCTAGAATTTCGTCTGGAATTGCGGAAATGGTTAGATTTAATTCTGCCACGCGATTCGTTATATCCGCTTTGTAAGCACTCCACGCAGCTTTCGTTTGTTTAGTATCAATTCTTTTATATCTTCCTTTTTTATCTGTTTCATTTTAGTTAAACTTTTTTCCTGTTGTGGTTTAGTAAAGTTTAGTACTTCGCGAGGAATAGGAAATGTTGCGCTCGGGAGACAAATGTTAGTTTCCACGGGGAATAATCCGTTCTGTAGTTTTAAAATGTTATAACTTTACTGCTTGGAACGATTTCGTAATATCACCGTAAAAAGTTTGTCGCTTTATCTCAGGTTTACACTCACATGTTGGAGTATAGTTATAAAATATATGAGGATTTTTTCTAGATGTGTGTTCAAATTAGAATTAAGCTATTAATTTTAGAATGTGGTAAAAGTTAGGTAATTTATTGGCTTTGCTGGGGAGAAAGCATAACTGCAAAACTATTTCGTTGTTTGTATTTTTATATTTCAACCTAGAAATATCGAAGAATCAAAATCAAATAGATTAATGCTATGTACAAGTATTTATATGGATGAAATTTATTATTTTTGAGTTTTTTTTTTTTTTTGAAAATAAAGGAAGTGGGCGTTGCTATTACAAGAAGTATAATGGAGATATGTAGGGAAGTAGGAAATGATTAAAAAATCCTATCCTTAACAAATGTTATAAAATCTCGTCTATGTCTATGACTCATGAGAAGATCCAAACGGCTTGTGAAATGCTATGTTTGTGCGTTCACGTGTTTTACAACCAAGGGAGCGCATTTGGAACTGTTAACAGATTTGACTTCCGATGCCTTTCTAGCAGCCTTACATCGAATGATGGGCCGCCGAGGGTTGGTGAACACCATGTATAGCGATAACGATATGAAATCTGATGGTGCAGCTAACCATTTGAGAGCTCTTAGAAAATTCCTCCAGAATGAAGTAGTCTCAGGAAGATTAGGAAATATCTGAGCTAATAAAGGAATAAAATGGATTTTTATTCCACCGCGATCGCCTCATTTCGGCGGGTTTTGGGAAGCTGCAGTAAAAAACAAATAATACTATATTTTAAAGAAAATTAATTGTGAAAACGTGATTTCAGTGCGTTTAAGATCACTTTAAGAATTATTGCCTGATTTAATTATTTACCATTTATAAACATTATATTTTCATCATTATCTTGAATAAATACAAATATACATTGCAGTATAAAAAAACTTGCAATAAAAGCTGCAATGTAAAGTATGAAGTCGTGCCAAGAATTTTAATAATTATGTTAAACTTGTTAAAAGTATGTCAAATAAATATATTTACATTTAAAATGAGCTTTTACGAGGGATTTTCGAAAAATATCTATATGTTATGTAGTTGTTTGCACATGAAGTAAGTAATGCAATTGGCGTTTGCAAAAAGCGGGCGTAACTCGCGTGCGTCAGTATAGCGCGAGCTGTGTCCTTTTTGCAAAAGCTGCGTTTCGTGTAAACTCGCGTCGGGCGTCACGGCGCTTCTCGCCGCCGCTCAGTACGCCGCCGAACGCACAGCGCGTCGCAACCACCAACGGGCATAGTCTACCGCCTACAGAGCGGCTACCGCCCCCTTCCAGATCATCAGGACCGTGGGCTATCTTCTTACAAAACGCAACAATAAATGGTCTCCAAAAATTTTACAAAATACCACCCCAAGGAATAACCTTAAAAAAATTCAATATTCCAGTAAAAGTAAATTTTTTGAATTTACTTGTAAAAAAGTTTTTACACTTGAAAACTTGTTGAGAAAGTTTTGAAAAGTAAATAGCAGTGCGAATCATGGAGATTTGAAGTATTGTGGATTTCGAAACGAAATCAGACTGAATAAAAAACTCGAACAATGCGAGTTTAAACAAACTTTATAGATAAGTGTGGGATTGTTCGTATATCGGTGTAAGTTTGTTAAATAACAGGTGTTGCATGTGTGATGCACGCGTGAAGATGAGTTCGGTGGTGTTTTTCGTAATGCTGCTGGTGGCGGCGGCGGTCAGCGGTGGGCCGGCGTGGAAGGATCCGAGTGTGCAGCGCGGCGGCGGTATTAAGATCGGCAGCGGATCGGCCGGCCAGGGGGCCGGTGGTGACGGTGGCGGCAAGCAGCGCGGCGGCGGGCTGCAATTGGGCTCAGTGTCGCGCGGTGCATCGCGTACGACGACGACGACGGCGGCACCAGAGGATGAGGAGCAGATTCAGACGCCGTCGGCGCCGGTCGCCAACAGCCAATCGCAGCTGCATGTCGGCATGGTCTTGCCCTACAAATCCTTCGGATCGCGCGAGTATATGAAGGCCGTATCGTCTGCCAAGTATGTCCTGCAGAGAAAGTTTGCGAAACTTTTCAAAAACTACGATCTTCAGGTTTACATCAGTACGAAGGAGATGACACCAAGTCCCACAGGTAAATTTCTAGCTTTTAGCTTCGAGAACAATTAAGGAATGATTTATTACTGTTTTTAATGATTATTATTATGATGAGCAGTAATACCCTTTGACTAGGGTGTTGTTTTCCTGTCAAAGCAGCTTTTCATGAAATTCCGCCGCATAATCCTGGACTAAAGTCCCAAAGACAAAGGACACGAAAAATGGGCGGTGTTTGCACTCAGCGGCTTTTGGTTTTGTATTCGGATATTCTTGAATAGAGATGAAATTGCGAAGGATGCTTCATTGAGCAATGTGCCATGATGGATAGTTGGAGCATAAATATTAAAATGTAGGAGAGCGAATGGTATAAAATAATATACACGTCAGTAACAATGGCACTAACGTTTCGTTTTGATCAATTGGAATTTTCAATCATCCAGTGCATATTGCTAAATTCCAAATAAAATGAAAATATACGAGTATTGAAAGTGTTGCCAGATAAAATGCTATTTATTTCACAAAGAAAGAAGAACAATTCTACAACAAAAAAAATTCCTACGGAAAACAATTTCTATTGCTGCAAATTGAAGAACTTTATATTAATAAAACTGGAAATACTTTAAGAATAGTTCTCATATAGTTTCAATTTTCGCCTTTACCTCTTGCAGAAAAACATTAATTTCTCCAATTTATTTCCATATATGCATTTTAAATCATTACAGTTTATATTTCCATACAAAACAAATTGAATAAAAAATCAATTTATATTTTTAGCCAAACTTAAACATTTGAACCTTTCTCCTTCGACTACTTTTCTTTCTCATAAGCAGACTCACCACTAAAAATATTGGCATAAAATACAAATAACAATGGCGTATTTTTTCAATCATATGGTCGTTATCATTTTCTTGGGTATCCACAGTCTTTGCATGCAAAAACAAATTTAACTTTCATTGTCTGCAAACCATGATATTTATCTTATTTTAATAAAAAAAAAAGATTCCAAACTCCCGAGACGCTACTGAAATAATTTCTCAATTTGAAAGAAGAACACACTCGAAACTTTTTCTCCCTTTGCTACCGATTTAATCTCTTTTTAGGACGGTTTCGCATTATCTCAACTCAGTATGTAAATTATTCTTCAACTTGTTTTGCATGCCAGAGGACCGTAAATGTGCTTAACGCTTCTGTAAAACGTTGTAAGTTTGTAAAACACTCACAATTTACATCATCCTAAAAAATTTAAAAGAAATGCACAGTTTAATTAAATGTACGAGGTACAAGAGTAGCATAAAGTAATAAGTTTTGAATTAATTTTAGAATTTGCTATGATAGAGGAGGGTTAACTTATTGTTAGCATTATCAACATTACGAGGGTCATTAACATAATGGTCAGTTTATGTTCCTTGCTAACAATCGCGGAAATTAACTTTGGGGAAATTCACTCACCATCCCATAATGCGTGATTCCAACTAAATGTAATTAACAGAGATGCATTTTGGCTCCTATTAAGAGAGGTTCCAATTTGGGTACGTTTAGTGATTTCAATTAAATGCTTAAATAGAATGTTCATCACGCACTAATGTTATATTTTTTTATTTTATAGTTTAAAATGAAATTAATTTACATGTTCGTACAAGATTTACAATTACATTCAACTCATTAAAGCGTTAAAATTGCATAAGAAAAGTCCAATTAATGGGTTCTATAACAATTTTAATTAAAAGTTACGAACGCAATTCAATGTATGCCAAATATTTTCGATTTTAATATCAGTTCAATCAAATACTTCACATATATGATATTTCGTACATTTTGGTAATACTTTCCGGTAATTCAATATCAACAAAAATTAACAACCCAAACCATAATAACTTCGAAATATAACAAGGGTTTTTGCTTGTTTCTTTGGTTTATATTGTTATCTCGCGTTGAAGGTTTACTAAAACCTCCGCACGAGCCTTTCTCTCGTATTATCATCATTAGTTTCAGGTTCAGAGGTGGTCACAAATCTCCCTCCATCCAACTTTACTCTTACAACTCCCTAGTCGTGTTGGTGTTTGTCCGAAATCGCAATTTTAGTGTCGAGCATTCCTGCAACGATCCTGCGGACAGTTTGGGTCGCCAACACTCTAAATCCAGCCTCCAATCGTTTGAAACGGTTACAAACCTTCCACCCCAACATGCATACCGTGCGGTTTTTGTTCTAAAGTTTAAATTACTACCTAGACTTTTTACCTCATCGTGGTCATAACTAATTAATCCGTTTTAAAATATAGAATGTATTGGCTTGCCATCCTCTCGGGATCTAATTATTCAGAACGTAATGGAGTGAGGTGGAATTATTTTTTACGCTCTGTCGGAGTATAATTGTCGGAAATTAAACATTTTTTCCGGGTCAGCTCGAAGGGTGTCAGTAGCAAGCAGTTTCGGTGAGGTGGAAAAGGGTCTAGGACAACAAAGGCTGGACAGGACGATGGATTTACGCCGTCGAGTGTCGAAAACGTATCGTCGGGTGTGTGTAAGCAGACGACGCGGCGCGTCTCTCAAAATGTCGGTCTTCGGGTTGTTGCGTTTTACGATAGCCAGCGATGTGGCGAAAACCGTCCATGCTATCAATAGCCGGGGCCAGCGTTTGCCTTTCGTTTGGCCTTTGTGTCTTCGGCGTTTATTGGTGGCGATTGCCGAATAGACATCTTTGGATTTTATTTTCGGGTCCTAAAAATTTCCGCAGTTAGAAGAAATGGGTGGTGCTGAAAACAAAGATCGTTAAAACATTTGCGAATACATAAAATTTTTATAAGACTTCTGAGGAATAAATGAATACGTAATGAAAACAACAAGGAAAATTGATAATTTTCTTAGAAATTATATTGTGGAAATAAGCAATTATTTTTCTTTGAAACTTTGTCAGTAGCAGTAGTTGCTGCGCCACTATGCTTAAGGTGTTGGGGATGCGCTCAGCAACAATGGGAGGGCGCGCTGCGCCACCATAAAAGCGCCGGATTCGGCCTACTTTTCCTCTGGTGAGTTGTCGGGTTTACTTGTATTTTGCTCTTGTATTTGTGTGTTCATTTGTGCCGTTTTAATAAAGTTGTGGTGTTTTTTTACTTCATGTATTTTGAACTTTGACATCTGAGGTGAGCTTTTAGTAAAACTTGTGCCGCGAGAACTCAAGGAACTTAGCAAAAGATCCAGTTAAGTCTGGTCCCGGGCAATCAACGGGAAGAAAATTAATATTTTCAAAAACCGCGACTACCGCGTAACACCACACCTTTTCAAGATTCCATTCAATTATTGTAATATCAAACATATGGAAAGTGGAGTTTTGATTATGTTTTAAATTACAGTTTTCAATTTAACAAGCATAATTATATGTTCAAAATTTTATGGTGTCTTTAAAATTATAGTCAATCTAGATAAGTAAATGTGATACATGTATTCATCAAACTAACTCGTAAATATTATTTGTCATTACCTGGTACCGATTAGACTGAGAGTACTAATTTCAAACTGGGAAAGATTAAACAAAAGAAAAGGTACAATTTTTATTAAAGAAAGATTATTTTTAAATAACCAATTTAATATTTTATAACCCACAAATAGTTTTATTTAACCGGATGAATTTTTCTATGTCCCTATCCTAAACTATTCAACTCAATGTACATATTCTAGATTTCTGGTATATTTATCCAAAAAACAGCCTTTTTTATCTATTCAGCGAGCAACAAGTATCTGTAGAAGGACTGTTGAATTTCGAAACCATTACTTCATAGTAGAGGGGAAGTTAGTAAATTCAAATGTATGCAAATATCTCATAAATGCATTACATATATTATATGACGATACAGTATAACCTCGAAGCACAATTTAACATTTAAATATTAAAATCGAAGCGTTTCCCTTGATACTCAATTGGCAACGGGTTAAAAATAATTTCTAGTCTGTTCTGTACGTGCTTCGGGGATTTTAAAAGAAGAATCTCAAATTTTGAAAGTGGCAGATAATCCAATTACAATTTATTACTTCGATAATTTTTGAAAGTTCTAAAAATAAACTAATAATATCTGTATATACTACGCGGTAGTCGCTGTTTTCAAAACATTAGTTTATTTCCCGTTGATAGCCCGGGACCAGACTTAACTGGATCTTCTGTTCAGATGGATCTGGATCTTTTGACCTCAGACGTCAAAGTTCAAAATACACGAAGTAAAAAAGCGCAACGTCTTTATTATAAAGGCACAATGAACACAAAAATGCAAAAAGCAAACTACAAGTAAACCCGACAACTCACCTGAGGGAAAATAGGCAGAATCCGGCGCGTACTAAACTTTTATGGTGGTGCAGCGCTCCCTCCCCATTGCTACTGAGCGCATCCTCAACATATTAAGCATAG
This sequence comes from Mimaenictus wilsoni, assembly GCA_027575185.1. Classification (NCBI taxonomy): domain Eukaryota; kingdom Metazoa; phylum Arthropoda; class Insecta; order Coleoptera; family Staphylinidae; genus Mimaenictus; species Mimaenictus wilsoni. The sequence continues at coordinate 55,696 of JAODAC010009057.1, forward strand.
TGGCGTTCAAGGGTTCAAGAATTTAAAACAATCACCTAAAATTTCGAAAGAAGCAGATACTCAAAGGACAATTCATTAATTCAGGCATTATTGCAATTCAAAGGTGTTTGTAATTCGCGGTTCCTTTGACTTTCGAGGGTGCTTCTGCTTTGTTCCCCTCTGGCGGCAAAATTCTCACAATTGACGATTGCCAAATACAGCCAGTAAATTTTCTTCTGTTTATTCTCTTTTTATATTGGGTGCAAAAAAAATTCTGTAAACAAGACACATGGTAGATACTATTGATCTGATATTGATATCCACCAGAGGATGAAATATGCAAAACAAACAATATACAATTATGAAATGTATTTATTTTATTAATTTGGAAAAACAAAATAAACTTTCATGGCGGCAGACTTAAAGGTCGATATATTTATTATTATTATATTTTTATGGCTTATCTTTAGTTACCTATGGAAAAACGATGATTTTAATCTCAATTTTTATATTTATAGTGGACATTACATTATTTCTTATTGTTAAACAAAACTAAAGCTTGGTCTTGAATGTGATAGTAAAAGTTTGAAAGTTCATTGCACACAGAACATCTTAACTCCTTGTCGTGGCGTCGAAGACAATCTTTACAAACCATTATTAGAAATCCATTTTCTCGAAGGCATAGTAACAGCGATGACAATAATTTAATTCCATCCATCGCTTCGTCGACGATGACACGACCTCTACAGGGATATCAACACGACGCGCATGACGCAACTGGAGTGTGAAAAACTAACGATTGCGAAGCTGAGAGCGAATATGTCACATTCCCCAGCAGCATACCGTCACTTTACGACAGCTGCGCAAGGACGAAGGACAAAGCCGCACAGTATCTTCATTTCCTTGAAGTTAACCTGTTTTCGGTTTCTACGCCCCTTACATTTTCGTGTTCAACTGTGAACTGTGCTCGACGGAGTGTATTAAACAAAACTCAGCGAGGCCTGAAGGTGCTAAAATCATATCATAGATATGTTTTAAACTTTCGTATTTTATTATTTTATTGCGCATATATGTACAAATATTAAATTTCAAGATTCGTATAACTGTTTACGAGTTATAGTCGAATCTAATTAACAGTCCTAATAGAGTTTGGGTTGTTTCTAATTAAACTTTATAGAGCTATAGAGTTTCAATCGTAGTGTTGCATTATTAACTGGATTTCACATTGTTCCTTTGGTTTTTTTGGTAATTTCCTTTATTAAACATTAGTAAACATTAGTAGAACAAGTCTTTATTTTGGGTCAGTAATTTTTTTTTTGTTTAGTTAAGTGATGTTTAGCTTTAATTCTTCTTCTTCTTATGTTAAGCTGGTTAGCTTGTATTTTACTGGCATTTCTCCTGGGATATTGATGTGCAGCTATCTTTTTGGTGGCCTGAAGGTATGGCGCTTTCCTTGTGGTCTGCCCTCTTTCACCATTCGCGCGATTCTCTCGATCTGCATTCTCTGTAAGTGGTCGTTCCACATCCTCCTACGATTTCTTCTCCATCGCACTATGCCTGGGACATTGCACCTCTTTCTAATATCGCTATGCCGTTTCTTGTCCCAGATGGTTAGTCCGCTTATTGCTCTTAGAGCGTGCATCTCTGTTGTTCTGAGTATGCGTTTGGTGAGGGTAGTGTACGCTCTTGTTTCCGCGGCGTAGGTTAGAATAGGTCGTATGCAGGAATTATATATACGAGTTTTGCTTGATATAGACATGTTCCTGTTCTTCTATGTAGAGAGTTCCGAAGGCATCCAGATATTCTCGCTGCTTTGTTGGCCTGTTGTCTGATGTCTTCTGCCACGATTCCCCAACTAGAAATCCTTACTCCAAGGTAGTTGAACTGCGAGACTTGTTCAATGACTTGTGTTATTAATATCAATTTTGGCCCTGATGGGTATTTTGCAGATTACCATACATTTTGTTTTTTTTTTTGTTGAGATAGTCATGTTAAGTTTTTTTTTTGGCGATTTCTCGAATGCATAGACTAACCTTTGCAGTCCGTCTTCGGTGTCCGCGAAAAGCGTAGCGTCATTTGGGTAACATACGCATTGTATGTTGTCCCTCCGATCTTATATCCTTGGGTTATTTTCTTGGTCTCTGATATAATTTGGTCCATAATTGTATTAAATAATAGTGGGCTGAGGCTGTCCCCTTGTTTTATTCCTGATGTTGTTTGGATCGGTCTCGATGTTCCGATCATTAGCCGGATTCTAGTAGTGTTACCGGTGTTTAGCAGTAATATTAGTTTTAGCAATTTACTTTGTACTCCTTTTTCTCTTAGGGAGGTGATAATGTCTTCCAGGCGGACCAAGTCAAACTCCTGTGATATGTCCAGGAAGCAGATGAATAATGGGGTACTGAATTCTAAGTATTTTTCCGTAAGTTCTCATATTATGAAGATCGCGTCCGTAGTTGATCTGTTTTTGCGAAATCGTTGTTGTCTTCGTATAGTTTTACTTTTCCTTGTAGTATCTGAGCTAGTATACAGGTGAACATTTTCATAATTTTGCCTAAAATGGTGATGCCTCTATAGTTGCATGGATCCTCTTTGTAGCTTTAATTCATTTTCTTAAATACCATTCTTCTCTAAATTGCCTTTGTTTATCCTCTAGTTGCAGTAAGTTTACTAGGAATCATTGTAAACAATTATAATTGTAATAGTTAAGGTGTTAATTGAAGTATATTTACATTGTGCAGAGATTTGAGATTTGGGTACTTGGAGTATAATAGAGTTATTACATATTTACCTTCGTAGAAAGTCAGCAAATATGGTTATTTTAGTTAAACTGACACAAAATAGGCGGTAATTTGTTGTTGAGCAAATGGAAATGACATTGCCATGCCTTGTTGGTGCACACGGTACTATCATCGTTTATTATATTTGCTGTCCTGTGCTCTACCATATGTTGTCGTTTGTTTGCTGTCAAAAACATAATTCAAGAACAGGCCGTAAAAAGACAACAACTGTTTTTCCTCATAACCTACACATTGTATTGATTTCTTGAAATCGAAAATTTCTGCTTAATTAAACTTTAGAAAGTGATAAATATCAATCTAATCTGCTAGCTATTTTTTCTAATTCAACGTTCTATTAACGAATTATTTTAACGTAATTTACTCTTTTCTAAAAGACTAATACCATTAGCACATCATCATAATACTTAACTTAATTACTCTTGGAAAAGTAGAACAATAAATTCTCACTAAATCCTTCTGCAAGATGGCTTACATAATCTCATACTTTTAGAGACTTAAGAGAATTATATTTTTTCCTAATGATGCTTTATTGTTTCAAATCCTATTCGCTTATGTAGGAGTACTACGAACCAACTTGAATAGTGCTTAAATGCTTCGGAACATCTAGCAGCGAGAGGAAATGTCATTGCATTAAATATAAGCGAAAGAATATAAATTGCACCTAACGAGCGCATAGTTGACGGTTTAATGGCTTAAAACACTCATTAATAATACATAATACGTCATCAACGTACGTCGTTCTCAAACGCACCAACCGCCTTCTAACACTTCTGAGCTTTAAGCGCTTGTAAATTTAATAGTACAATGGTGGAGGCGCCGGCAACGCGATGCCGCGTTAATTAAAAAATACGAATAAATTACTGTATACATGGTGAAACTAACAAAATATAATTTACTCATATTTTAAATTAGAGGAAATATCCAAACTTCTCTTCACGTTCATTTAAAATTACGAAATAGCGAAGATCTTAAACGTTCCAATTAAATATATTACCGTCTCCCATTCAATTCTCATATAAAATTGTTCCATTTACTAGTCATTTAGAAACAATCTTCATCACTAAGCAGAATAGGTTAATATTCTATGAGACACATTCAGAGTGTGTTCAGTGCACAAGTATCAACAATATGCCTATGGAATCCAATCCACTATTGGGATACCAGCATTGATTATACATGAGACGAACACGTGCTTGTATAATGTCTGAAATAGGTTATGTTCTGCCTCGGGGCGAACTATTATACGAGGAATCTTGATAATACCGGAGATCACGATCTCATGTGATGTAAGATGCCACACCCTACCGCTTCTAAATGGCTATATCCAACAGACTCATTAAGTTGCCATTTACTGTTGTTCTAATGATCACATTCTTCTTATTTTTCCTTCCTTGATGGCAAAAAAGCAATCAAAAAGTGCCAGCTGTTGACTTTGCCAACTGTTCTTATTTCTGCCTTCATTTTATTCTATCTTATTGAATACTGCAAAAGTTAATTAAATATAATGGTACAAATAGTATATCTATTTAATTCAAGTCTTGAGAATATAAAAAAAAAACAAGGAAATACTTTTCCAGAAGTGAAATCAATAAACTAAAAAAATTGTGCACCTGAAAGAAGTGGGACATAAAATTAATCTATTAAATCACATAGGCATTAATTTATTGCAAAAAAAAAGTTGTCTTACGCTAATTAGCATGGGCTAAAAATGATTCCCAGAAGCAGATTGATAACAAATTTATTATATTCTCTCGGGAATTGGTTAATCTATTGGCAAACAAATGTAAAAAAGTAATTTTGCAGGAATAAAAGGGAATGTATATAGTGTCATCTTAAACAAGTTGATTTGCAATTCAAAATTCACCAGATATATAAACTCAGCAGCTCTGATGGCTCAAAATTATTTTACGGTAATTTAAATAGTATTTCTATTCTTTAGCGATAATTGTTGCCAAATTATAATAATACAGGGCATTATAATTTGGCAACAATTATAAGTGAAGAAAATGATCAAAATTATCTTGTTATTGTGTATTAATTCGAAAAATCATATACTTTTATATACATTTTAACAAAATGACTTATGATCGGCAAGAAACTAATTTCAGCCAATGTGCGCCGCGACCGTTACTTTGACAAGCGATTTACCCTCCTCCAAAAGAAGTTATTACTTCAATAAGTATAAATTGCTAAAAAATCTTATACACAATTAATTAAAATGTTGACATTACCAATAAATCATAATTTAATTGCCAAGTTACAATTATCCACGAAAATTAATAAGAGGGAACATTAAGTGCGTCTATATTTGTCATTATTGGAAACTAATAATATACCATAATTTCCTTGATCAAAGGTGTTCTATATCAGAGTTCAAAGTAATTAACTCCTTGATCTCAATACTCAGTGAGGCAGCCGTATTAAGTTTACGTTACCTTGTGAAATTTATCGATTAATAATTCCCGACGCAATTATATCAAACAGGGTTTATGTTTCATTCTGGCACTTTCCCAAACCGCAGGATGCCCAAATTCCACATCATTTTGCGGTAATCACATTCCAACTAAAATATCACCATTTTAATGGGAAAAGTATGTCATTAACAGCAGGCAATTAATATGGTTTCAATCATTTACTCCTTTCGAAATTATTGGCTGATAACAATGGTGAATAATACATGCTTGAATAAAGGATCCATTGTCCCTCTAATCATTTGAACCTGGTTTGATTACTGATTTAATAAAACACAAATCGCAAGGTTATATTTATTTTTAAAAAGTTTCGCACAATATTCGCGAATTCTAAAAATGGGCTAGTTATAAAATATGTATGGAAGCTGAGTGAATTCCGGGCTGAAATCGAGCATTCCTAAACCACTTACCACCTGCCTATAGTTTCCACAGTTGCACTTTTGTTTACCTAAGGGAGCAGAGGGTTCTAAGAGGCAGCCGAGACGGCGCACTATACCCGCAACCACCTGTATCCCCTCACACCACATGACTTCCCTGTGATTACCCATTCTTCGCGCCGAGTTTTCCATCGCAAAATCGCATTTCCCTACGTGGCTTTCTGCTGGTACTATGAAGGTTATAGTTTTTGTTCGCCCGACGCAGACATCCTATTAATATCCAGGTGAAAAGCATCCGTGTTTGGCACTAGCATATCTCTGACCATCGAATGTCTGGTGAAGCCGTTTGGCGTAGTGGCGGCGGCAGCAAGACACGTTGCCAAGGTAACCACTGGGTGCGACGCGTGCGCCCAGCGTGGTGTGCGAGAGGCGGCGGCAGGCGGCTGGCATAGCGGCACACACATAGCACGCGCCCTGAACGATTTTCCCATCTTCGTCGCGCCGGCCGCAGTCAGCTGGGGCGGTGGCCCCCTTTTCGCTGTTCAAGTGCGCCGCAGCGCGCCCGGTCGCGCGCCTCCTGCATGTGCCACCGCCGTGTCGCCACCGCCGCCACAGCCACCGTGTGCATGTCAGCTGTGCACCCGTGCCGCCCGCCTGGAGGCGCAATCAATTTACCTCGCGCCCAAGTGCCGAACGTGCAAAACACTGTGTGGACGTGGCGATTCGCGATCCGCGTTGTCCCAGGAAGATCCGATCCATCGCGTCGGAAGATCCGAACCGTTGGGCATGGGGGTGGCGTGTACGAAAATGTCGCGTGTTTGTAGTTAGCGTCATCGCATGCTTCCGTGCTACTCTTCCACACACCACTCTTAACTTTCTTGGACCTATCTGCGTGTGATGCGTTATTTAATATGTCGTGGCAACTCTACTGTTTCTTCCTGCTGTTGCTGCTCCTCGTCACGGATGGCGGGCGTTCATTTGGCAATCCTCGGCAGCCGTCGGCGATGCCAACGACCACCAGCAAACACCGTGGCCACCACGGCGAGCATGGTGAACACAAGATGAACGTGGGGCTCATCCTACCACATACAAATTTTGGTGTACGTGAATACACCAAGGCCATCAACAATGCTCTCAACGGTCTGCATCGTTCTAAATTGTCGCGGGTGGCATGGCTGAAAAAGTACAACTTCCAACCTTCCAACATACACAGTGTCTTAATGAAGTTAACACCAAGCCCTACAGGTAAACATCTACTACAATTGCACCCCCTACAACGTTCATAACACTTAGCCAAGTTAAGGCAAAAAGTAAACATATTACATTGTTGGACTGCATAAATGTGTCTTTGCTAAGAATGCCCACAATTACAAAACAATAGCAAGAATTTTCTATTAAATGCTTTAAGTTCCGTTGGCTTTCGTTGCCGCCCCAAGCACGTAAACAATAATTTTCCCAACACGCGAGACGTTTTAATAATTCTACCCTCACAGTGCGTCGTATTTCTTGTATCTTGGATTTATTTTCCTTGTAATTTAAATGCGCAAATAAATTGCAGCATAAATTCAATTAAAATCATTTCAACTTTACCACAATGTGTATTATTTGATTAAATTGCATTATATTACAGTCGGTTTACACATAAATTTCAAGAGAGCTACAATACCGAATGCTTTCAGGGATATTGAGAGCCTGTAAATGTAAAGAATGGTAACGTCTTTAGTATTCCATTCACTCGATTAACGACTGTGCTCGCATGCAAACTGCTAAGAAGGATAAAGATTTATATCCCAACTTGCAGAGTTTAGGATCCTCACAAGTTTATCTGCATAATTATGACAGTTTGCTGCTGTTAAAGCTATAGCGCATTATGCAAATTCTTGACGAATCTATTACTAAAACAAGTTGTTCCTGACTTCCAGAGATTTGGAAATACCTTGTACCCAGGTATCAAGGTATCAATAAATATGTGCTCCCAGGAGCACATATTTCAATGTATTGAATTACTTTTTAATAAATAACCATAAACAATGATTTCAAGCATTTTAAATTGTCATTTAAATGAATCATGTGGTGGAGAAAATTAATTTCTAAATTTATCACGACCTAACTGACCCACTTTTCCCCTTCTTGTCGCGGATTACTTCAAAAGCCGACCAATTATGTCTGACCCCCATAACTTTGTTCACATTATTCAAGACAAAATCATGTTTTATTTGAATCCATCCTACATTCTATACGTGTACATCTTCCTCGATTATATACGAATACATCATGCGGAACGTCAATGAGGGTGGCGAATGACAATGACAGCGATCATGAAAATGAAAACGAATTCACCGAGTCGGCGGCGTGGGGGGCGGCGACATTTGATGCGATGGACGCGTCGAATTAAAGAGAAGGAAATGAGACGTGCAACGCGCGGCGGTGACGCTGGGGTGGGCGTGGGCGTTCGCGCACAAAGTGCGAGGAAGTGGCGTCCAATTCAATTTGCCGCACGGCGCCGTCTTCAAAGGCAGTCGACAATCACTCTCTGGCTGGCGGCATCAAACAGAAAGAAGTTAATTCAATGTTACAAGGTTTTTAATTTAAAAGTTTCGACAACTTTTTCTCTGGTTAATTTCAACGAGCAACTTTGGCCATTAATTGGTATTTCTATACGCGCAAATAAACGTATTTAAAACGAGACACATTTTTCAATATTCCTTTTCCATCAAATATTTCGTTAAAGTGTGTTGTCATTGTTTGACTTTACTTGTAAGTTCTTCAAAATATTTTTCTTCTTTCTCTTTGACAATGTATGAATTACAAATATAAGAATATATTTTTATGCACTCTTTTGACAATAATTTTAATAATTAATAATATAGTTGGATTTAAGCTGTATGAAAGCGTCAAGGTTGGAGAGAATAAATATGTGACGGTGTAGGTGCGTGAGAGTACTTCAGTGGAATCGAGTACGCGTGAATAGATCACACGCGGACTCTTACCAGCGGAACATATGCAATCAAACAATCATCATGTCGCATTTTGCTTTTATAACAACCTTTAAAAATTACGCCCTGCTATTTTTACTTCACAAAAAGCTTAATTGAGATATATGTGAATGTCGAGAACAATTTCGTTTATGATGTTTCAAATGTTTTGTGTCAATATACCGCCATTTCTTTCAATATTTTCCAGGGTGGGTGGGAGTCGGTGGTGTAAACCCTGATCCAGAACGAGCGAATGAATTATGTGAAGTCATGTACCGCTTGAGAGAGAAAACATCACCGAATTGATTTTCGCTTTCGCTCAGTCTTGGTTTGCTGGTTGCTGGTTTGCTGGAAAACTCGAACGATGACTATGTCGAGCATTTCGCATTTACATATTGAATAATTAACAAGCTGAACTTGCCTAAGGATAGGTCCATGTATAATCGGCAAAAAAGTTGAAAATTTAATTGGAAAATTACAGGCTTCGTTCGTTGGTGTAGAAAGAAAATTCCAATTATATTAATATTATCAATTTTAATAATTTAATGGTGATTGTTATTGTACGTTCTTCATGGTTGGCTGAAATATAACAAGTAAACTAAATAACTAACTTTAATTTCAAACTATTAACACCAGTAAATATTTGATTGCAACAAAATAAATACTTGCTCATTTTAATGAAACATTCGAATATTTATAGAATACATAATTGAATATCTACATAGAAATCAATAGAATAAATTATAAATGAAATAAATAATAACAGTGGGTTGCAATTTGAAAATATATGAATATGGAACTATGTATTACTATTAAACAAAACATTGATTGAATGTAGTCTTGTAAAATATTATAATTTGGAATTGAAAACCAATTTCAAATCAATGCCAATCGATCTGAGTGAGGAGAATATAAAAAATCAAAATGTAATAAATTTCAACTTCAGTCATTTGATCTGCTCTTATCCCAAACAAACAATTTCCTATTCTCATGGAAAACAAAGATTTGAATGAATTTATCGACCTGTAGCAGTATGTGGATAGATAATAACAAAATATGGTTTTATGAATTATTATCTCCACATCTGTTTGTTGAATCATCGAACGTTGAATGCTCCTCTCGTTTCGCATTCCGTCTGCATATGTTATCTACGACCTCTCACGCCTTCATGAATTCTCGTCATCTCTGCTTTTCCTCCCTATTGACGCAGTAAAAATCGCGTTCAATCTGAGTCTGGTGGAAAACCAAAAAAAAACACGCAAACATATTAACTTTAACAAAAAAAAGCAAAAAAAAGTCAAGGAAAAAACATTAGAAACAGGTCAAACCTACATTTTACCACTGTAGTTTACATCCCCGACTATATACACTAATCACACGCAATTTAACATGTCGTAAAACGCTGAAAGAAATCGATGAAATCAAGCCCGCAGCAATTGGTTTGCTGATGATGGATTTGAAATTTCAAATGCCACGCTGGCCCGAATGGAATGCGAGCGGCATGAATTGCGAAAATGCGTTTAATTTATTCAATCACAGGTTTCCGATTTGACTACGTTTCAACAGACGGCACGAGGAAGTACGTAATGGAAATTATCACGAATTTAATTTTTCCCAATATCCCTTTTCAACATTTTCAACTAAATTGAAATATAGCCATTAGAAATATCCAGTACACGTTTTCTTGATTTTATTTCCGAAGGCGAAAAGTTTTGAAATGTAACCAAAGTTAACTTGGGAAAATTGTGCCGTCGATGGGTTTTCCAAACTTTCTTCGGAATTCTTGCATTAGTTTCCTACTAAATTTGCGACGGATTGCAACTATTTAAAAGATAGTAAATTCCGTTGACGGAAGTTTTTAACTCGAATTTGACGTGCAACGGAGCATCCGTTGCATTTTCTCAAAACAATTTTACTGTCCGATAAACTTCTAGTATGTGAAAATACTCTAGAAGTTAGATGATGCGAGGAAATGTAGGAACTGTGCATTGCATTGTACAATTTAGCTTTTCTTTGAGGATAATTTAAAGTATTGTATAAAACGTTTATATTTATTCTTTTCAGACTTATTTTTGAAATAAAACATGTATGCGCACTTGATTTAGGCGGTAAACTGGTAACTACCAACAGAATTTGGGCGGCATTTAGGTCAGAAACTAATAATCAGATTTTAAATTTACTTATTTTGAAATTCGGGTATTATATAAACTTGAGAGATGGGCTACTTTTTATTTTTGCTCGTATTACTTTAACCCCTTGAGTCGCGCAAGTAGTGCTCATGTTGAACACGTTGAACGGACATATTGTAGAACATATACGATGATTGTAAATTAGCATAAAAACTCCGTGATGACCACTGAGGAGAAACAGGCAAAAAAAAGGAAGAACTGTTGACATCATTAGTTTTTCACCATAAACACTTCAACTGCATTTTTTAAATATTTATAGAAAACTCTTAATTTCCAGACGGGAAATAACTTAAATTAACCAATAAACTTGAAGTTAACACGTAGAAAAGTTTATAGCAGCTGTAACTTAATGAAATATGGTTCCTACCGTCTGAAAAGCGCCTATGGCAGAAAATGGCCAATCGTGAAAAGAGCAGTGATTGATAGCTGATAGAGATCCATAAACTGCTAGAAATCACAAATAATATTACACGTTTACAAGCTCCATATGGGATTTACTTTATTGAATTTCCAAGTTCATAAGAAATTGTTTTAGAGCATTTTTACAACCAACTGAAATCTGTTTTTAAAAGCGTTCTCTTGCACGTAATATCCGAGTATTATTTTTCGTTCATAAATTGGATACCCAAACAAACCAAACAGGATTGTGTTTGATCCTATAGATTGGTCCTTTCTGGCGACAGACGATATTTGACCTTACTTTTATTGGCAATATAGAGTATGATTCTTAGGGAGTTGTGTGTGGATAGAACAAAAAAAGGGTTTGTTTATATAACACAATACATATATTCAGATTTGTTGGCTGCTATATTTTATTGACTTTTAATAATCTAATATATCATTTTAGGTAAATATTAACAAATTTCCTATGAGTGATTGAAAATACGTGACTTTATTAGAAACAAATCACGTGGCGTTTCAGTATAGGTTTAAAATGTTTAACACACCATTAAACACTGAATAGTTTATGATTTAAACGATAAACCACCGAAATATAAATTAAACGATATAGAAGCTCAAAGGATATGCTGCGGATGTGGCATATTCTGTTAATATATAGGTTTAAAATACCCAATTCTACTCGGAAGTGCAAAGCCAATTAATCCAATTCACAGCAGCCCAATAAATTGCAACGTGATTAACCACCATTCACTTGAATTTCCCCAAATGTGAAGCAAACATATGTACATTCAAGGTTAAAATGAACGCTCAATAAAACCTCATCAACCCCAATTCTCGCTTTTAAATCAAAAAAAACTCCGCACCTTTAAAAATATAATGTACATCCAAATAAGGTTGATAATTGAGTTTACCCTTGCGTCCTTTATTCGACCTCCATTGATTCAAATTTATTCAGGATTCTATGGTGTGCGCTTATTGTTTCGCGCGCGATTGTCACAAGGAAATTTGCCGCATGTTTGGACTGTGCCTCGATTTCATTACCACTCAAGGGACGGTGGCGAAGTTGCGCACCGAAAATTAAACAAAATGACGAAGGCCCACCGACGCTGATATTAATATTCATTCGAGACCCCTTCGCCGCGTTTATCTTTTAGTTATTTGTATCTGTTTATTCCACATCCGGCATTGCAGTGCTCTCATTTCGAATGCGTGTTTGTTGTTTCGCCCACCGTCGTAATCGCATTAAGCGCGTATCACTGCATCGAACGGAAATGAAAATGGATTTCACACAAGTGTCGCCCTGTTGCGCGGTTGGGCGGCAGGTGGATTTTCCGCCAGTTGGCTACAAAATATTTGTCACCACTCGCCGCAAGTATTTAACAGTTCGTGCAAATTGAATAATTGGCATGAGTCTGAAGTCTGACAAAAATGTGTGTTGCGCAAATATTGAAAAAGAGGGCCAGTATGTGGCAGAAACAAACACGTATTTACGATAACATTTTTCTAGTATTGTGGACTGGTTTTAATGAAAACGGCTTTATTTGTGTGGTTTTGCAAGCAATGCCTGGTCCAGCAAATGCAAATAACAAACAATTACAGTACACAGAATAATACGACTTTATAAACTTGACCGAGGGTATGGAGTCATTCTGTAAATATTATACAAAATCACGAAAGCCAGATTGATGTTTTATTAAAGTCTGGATATATAAACATCGTTTCAATATAGAAATGAAGTAATTAGAACCGAAATTGCGTAACCATGTTAAAGCTGTAATAAGACACTCATAAAGAGCTTTTAATAACATATTTGGATATAAATAAATAAAATAATTAAAATTATACAATGGACTATTATCCTGTGATGTACATGATTACAAACTAATATGATGTGCCATTTAAAATTATGATAACATATATTAAAGATATCTTTTTTGAAAATTTCCATAATCGTCAACTGAGCAATAATATACCGAGGCATTTGCACGTTTATTTCATTTGTTTCTCTATTTATATATACCTTACAATTAAGTGACTGGTATTATCTGAATGAGCAGTTTTTTGTGAGAGTAATATTTTTTTAATTGACCAATAAATAGTATATACATAAAATATGAATGTAAAACATTAATATTCACCCAACCCATAACTAACAGTTTTGGCATATCAGATGATTAGATTGTGTAACCTGTTGTTTCTATTGTTAATTGTTCCTCGCTGCTCTTTTCGACTAATATTTCTTTTATGTAAGAAATCACGACGTTCCAATGTATTTCTTATTCTAACATGAGCGCTATGATATCCTCCACAATTACCGTTTTCTTTAGCACTTCTTCAGCTGATAGTATCTTGGATTTCCATCTCTTGCACGAGAAGAAGGTGTGTTCAGCAGGATCGGTTCCTCCGCAGTAGAATCATTCGAGGGTTGCTCTCTTTCCAATGCGGTATCGATACTCCCCGAAACACCCATGTCCCGAGAAGAATTGAGATAGCCAGTAGTTAGTTTCCCAATGTTTCCGGCCGATCCAGATCTCTATACGAGGGATAAGCTTCCTTGTCCATTTGCCACTAGCGCTCTCCTCCCATTGGGTTTGCCAGTTTTCTACGTAGCGATCTGCCTGAGATTTGCGTTTTGTCACCCAAGCCTGCCGGACCTCTTTAACCTGTTAATCAACGGGTGCTATTCCGCTTATAACGAGGGCCGTAGAGACTGTGCTGTACAAGTTGGTCACAGCTGCCCTCCTCTGAATCGCTAATAAAGATTCTTTCTGCCGCCTCTGGCTCATTGCTTCACGCTACATAGGCATACATGATTGTTGCAACCAGTCGTCATCTGCTTGGGCGCGGACCATCCTTTTCACGGAAAAGCCGGTTTACGTGGCGTTCTATATTACTCGCCCTCTTTGCAATATAATCGATGTGAGCCCTGCATTTTCCCTTTCCATCAAAGAGTACATCCAAGAATTTGATGCTGTCTCGAGGCACATGGGTGCCACCTAGCAGTGGAGGCGTTGTTGGGACTTTCTGGTGGCCAGTCACATATAGCAGCTCAATTTTGTCTGGTGCTACCCGCAATCCAATCTTATCCAACTGTCCTGTGACTCTTGTGTGTACTCTCTTGAGTAGCGGGCACAGGTTCGCTTGGAGTAATAAATACTAGTCTAAAATTAAATGCTCATAAAGAGGGCGTCTTCCTCGAAAAAATAAGAAAATCACCAAAACGAAACAAAACACACTTGAATATTATATATACCATTGAAAAAGAATTGAATAGATCTAATGACCATAGCAGTCGATGCTCGGTAAAATCAAACAACAAACAATATTATATATACAACTAATAGGATACAGATAATCCTGAACATACTTTTGGAATTGAAATTATAGATTTATGTCGCGGTTTAGACACGAAATTGCTCTTTATACATGAAACAACTAACAGCAGTCGCGTTGACATCCACGTAAGTTAATATAATAATTCCTGAAGAGTGGGATTAATAAACATTAAAATATATCAATGAATACAAACGAGCCTTTCACAATATTTCCAACGAAGAAATGTAATTTGAAGAGACCTTTCTCCACTGTTTGCACATATCCCTACATAGAAAAATAATCAAATTTTTAGTGTTGCTATATAGAACCAAGTGCCTAGATTGTGAAGGTAAATAGAAAGGAAGCGTAATGAAATTTTTAATTAACCGTAAACATACAATACGCCACTGTTTATAATATTATATTTTTTAAACAATAAACTAAAAATATATAATAAACAACTATGTTGCAATTTGTAAATCCAACCAAAAACATTGTGTACGAAAAATAACCAGCGAGTGCTTAAAATTTCTTTGGTTTACAGTTTTTCAGACCTTTCAATACAGTCTCTACTACGCACACATATTGCAAATGTGCATTTTTACGTGCAGTTCTCACTTTGTCCCTTTATCGTCCACCCAAACTCGCATGATTTGCACAGCGTCGAATATTCCATAGAGTTCGTAAAACGGTTTAATTCATTAGAGTGCATGCAAAAAAAAAACAACAACAAAAAATGAAATATTTTTATGAGCATATCGACAAAAGAACAAACGTGCCATGAAAATGAATGAAATTTGATTATGCCTTTTTACTTATTTCAAAAAGTTTATTAGATTTTTTGTAATTAATTAGTATTGTACAATGTCTTTTATGATTTTTTTTTATGAGAATTAAAAAAATATATATTTACGTTAATTTAAAATATGAGTATTGCTTTATTAAAATATGTTAATTCCAATTAAATATTATTCAAATAAAACCATTCTTCGCAAATTACAATGCTTTATTATTAAATCTGAGCGAATTAATCGTTTCCTGAAATTCCGGAATGGAAATTATGGGAATTAATATTAGAAATCTTTTTAACCGATCCTTTGTTGTCTAGCTTTCAATGCGACTATTCGTTCTCGACCAAATTGAATTAATCGTTGATCTAAATATCCACTAGGAATATATATATTTTAATTGAATTCTCAACAATATAGGATTTTGTATGGCAAAACCAAAGCGATCCTTGCACTACTCCATCTAAAGAACAGCCTTAAGTTATGTATGCCATTAACGAATATGCTGATAACGAAATGTGCATATTATACAATACGAGGCCAAAACATGCTTTTTTTCGTTAACGAGACTAGACTACACCATACCTAAACTTTTTCAAGTTAAAATAAAGTTTCACTTCTCATTTAAATCAATCCCAAGTAAATTTTGGTATACCTAGTACAGAAACTTAACAAAATGAAATCAAGCAATCATTAAACAAAACCTCAGTACGGACATTGAAATGCAGAAGTGCGAAACGAGCTATACAAAGCATAACTCTAGAGCCATTCGAAAATTACCCGTATAATTTGTCCATGCTTAGGAGAGTCGACAGCCCTAAATGAAACGGCATGCAAATTGCTTTGAAAACGCGAAAATGGAGGAGTTTGCTTTAACATGTCTTTTCAGCCTATCTAGTAATCGAATAAGACTGAAATAAGCAAGATAAATTATTAAGGTGCTTACAAGCATTCCGTCATTCTACAAAACAGTATATATTCGCTTCGGTTTAATGTATACGACAGTAGAAGCGAAACTTTTTACTTAAAATACAATTTCCGAATTATGTAGGTACTTTTAATAATATGGGATATTCTTCTCAAGACGGGGCAATTTTAATAAAATTTTAGTCATTTATATTCGAAATGACACGTTAGATTTATAATAAGTTAGTCTGGTAAGTCCTGAGGTAAAAATTACACTGACGAACCTTCCATAATTTCCAGAAAACAGACATCCTGTCTTTTCACCTCATTGCAGGGTAATTTATTTGAAATTCGAGCAAAGGGATGCTAATGAAAACAAAAATAGCTATTTGGGTATATTAATTTGATGGATTTGTTTAAAAAAAAGAGGTAGGTGGAATTTAATAAAAGTTGAAATTATTTATAGGGGTAAACATTTTAAGAGAATTTAAATATTACACAAATAACAGTTTATTCCTTATGTAGAAATTTTTACCGTGCACTTCATAATGGTATCAAGCAAGGTAATCTAATATTTAAACTTATTTATGTATTAATATGCATTATTATTCATTATTAAATTTTATATTTTATTAATATCCTTCTCTATTTCTATCTCATATTTCTTTAGGTCTACTTTATTCGCAACCCAATCTCATATTCTGAACTCAAAATGAGAACATCACGATTTTTTGCCATCTAGAATCGTTTGGAACAAATCGAGAAGTATCGTTAATAGCAGAAGATAATCTTCTTAATTCTATGACCTTCTTTTAAAGTATTTAAAGTGAAACTAAGCAGCAGAGAAAATGAAACCCAAGAACATTATATCCAATGGCTTATTATAAACTTCAAATTTATTTAAAAATATAGGTATGAAGAAATTATGCAAGCCAATTCAATTTGTATTTCATTTCATGTCCTGTAAGTGAAAAAAGGACTACTTTGTCATGTAAATATGCAGCCTGACCTATGTTCGGGTTGAAACTAACGCAATAATTCGTAACCAGCAGGTTTCTCCAATTACTAATTTGCATCGCATTTGCATGCTAATTTTACAGCGCTCTAAGGGATTCCAATGTTCTAACTTGTAGAATACACGTTCCTGAGAAAAATCAAATTTATACTTATGTAGCCATTAAAATTACACTGCATAAAATAACACTCTGCGATTATAAAAATCCTGATTTGTACTCTGAGGATTTCGTAAAAAATATATTTGCACCCAAAAAACATATTTTGATATTTTATTTTAGTAGCCCGTCCGGGTAGCTTATCACGCCAGCGGACGAGGTTCAAGTCCTCGGAGCGGGCATTACAGTGCGATTATTTTTCACACAACAACTTCACACACTCACCCACATACATATAGTTATGTTTCTTGGTTGAAGAACGCAGTTGAGGTTTGATGTTGGATAAAATAACTTTATTTCACAACAACGAAATTAACGATTATCAACTCAAGAATACTTTATTCAAAATCATTTCGAATTGGATTCGTGAATCTTGAATAGGTGATTCTTCAACTTAAGGTAAGAGTAGAATTAAATTTTAATTACAAGAAATGTTGGAGGAAGACTTTTATCTTCCCCACACAAATGTCCAGATGCGCAGGTGACTGATGCGCCGAGTCGTCAATGGTGGTGGAGATGCTGGTGCATGTAGGTATATTGCAGTTGCCACCATCTATTAGGCGATGACGTAACTATATGCATGCACACATACACACACCCAAACAGACTATTTCAAACTATCAACTTCAAACACAACATTCAATTTCAAACATTCACTCTACTGACACCTGCAATTCACTGCGAGAACTACTCTCAACAACAACAACAACATATACATCAACAACTCACACCAATCAGCAAACAATTGTATAAACACAAAACATACTTGTAAATAACAACAATGCAAAAAACATAGAAATAAAAATAAAAAAAACATATTCATGTCGGAAAGACCCACAGAGGTCGATATAAATTAAAATATGTGATATTATTACTATTATTATTTTAGTAAATTCCAGGTAGGATGTTGTAATATATGGTAAATAATTGATTTTTATATGAAATTTCGTCTCCTCTTGCATGTGCGTAATTTCATTAACATCAACAAAGTGAATGATTTATGAACGTCTGGTGTAAGACGGAAAGTGCGGTAGAGCTTCGTCCAACAACGCTATTCTTTCCTGCTGAATGCAACTGACGGTATATTTCGTTCCGCGTCCGCTGAATACATGCATTAATTTTCGAAATATTCCTGCAGTCCTGCATCAGCTGCTCTCAGTGCTGGCTGGAGGTCTCAGCGCCGAGCGAGAACTTCCTGCAGCACTACAAACTTTTATTCAGCTTGCATTGCGACATTAAACCGCATCGTGGAATTATCCCAATGCGAAAGTTTCATTTAAGAATTTTGCGCTTTTAATGATGAGTAATTATTCGCCTGCAAGTCTCAGCGCTAGCAAGCCATACATAGCAATTTACAACACAATTTGCTGCACTTCCTCATTGAAGTTTTGCCTCGGTAGATTTCCTGGCAGCATGTAAAAATTTTTCATATCTTCCAGACAGAATGAAAAGGAATGGTGCAATCTCTATTCGAGTGTTGGAAATATGCATATTTCTTAACTGAAAATTTCAATATCTTGCTCGGCCCTCTCAGAAGCAAAATGAGTGCGGATGTAAATTATTGTTGAGAAAATACCTAACAAGTTTTACAGATGAAATTGCGCGCATACACGTGTAAAGGGTACATATTTACCTTTTGTAGAATAAGGAAAACTTGCACAAAACGCATTAAACTTATTGGGGTTGTTGTTTGTACTTCAGCGTGATAGTCCGGCTCCCGAAGGATAGCGACGGGTCGTTATCTTTAGTTATGTCCCATGTAACAGCCTGTAGGGCAATTCTGGCATTGTGCCTGGGTCATAAACTTCGGTGTATGCTGTTCAAAATTATTACTGTCATCATTTTTTAATGCAACGATACTGGTCTATAATTTGCAAGTTTTGAAGTGAATTTGTGGGTTCATGGAAAGCTTTGTTAATATTTGCTTGGAATATTTGAAATATATTTATTTTCTTTTTATCTAGGACATCTGTTGATAACATCTTTTTTGTGAAACATAAACACCAACCATGTTTCTTCAAACATGGTTTATCAGGCACTTATGATCTATTCCTTCAATTACATACGCATTCATTATATTTCTTATTTGTTAGTGTATGGAGACATGACAATCAAGTATAATGGAGATATACATGACTGTCATTATGTCTTCATACATTATATAATATTTTGTTTAAGATAAACTTGTTTAAACTTTTGGGTATATTCAGATAAATCCATTTTCGTGAAATGAAAGATTTGTTTTTCTTAAAAAGCTGGCTAAATTTCTTTCTTAAAATTTTATAAAATGATCTCACCTATAAACGTTGCAATACTGATATTAGACAATTTTCAAAATTAGAATATACTAATTTGTCGACTCTATACTTCTACACTCAATTTTGCGAGTTTCTGCCACTTTTCGCAGGGAATATTTATCATGGGTCTGCCTACTCTTTCGATCAATCCATCGTCAAATTTGCTTCGAAAGAGTAACTATACTGGCGCCTCCGACAAATTTATAGGTGGAACACCGGTAAAAACATGTACGATAAGTATTTATGTATACGTGGCAATTTTTCATTTTATACATTTTTAGCTATAAATCAGACTATTATCAACATGTGATACTAAAATCGATAACTTTTTAATTACTGCAGCGATCGGTCAATTTAAATAGTTAAACGAAAACTGCCCATTCCGTGTTAAAATAGAATGTACATTTCAAACTTTATTGAAATATTATCATTTCAAATAAAAGAAACCATTAACACAGCAACTTTTAATATGAAATTGCAAAAACATTTTTACCAATATTATAAATTTTATGTTGTAATTCACAATAAATGACATTGCCAATAAATGCATTTTGTAGTAAAAATTATGCAAAATTATACCTTAATTAATCAGGTTAAAACATCGTATTTTAATACATTGCAAAATAATTATTTAGTAGAATTTTTTTAAGGCACAGAATCGGATATGCTTCAGAGTTAGGCAAAATAATTGACAAATCATAAATTATATTATTATAATATCCAAGGACCAAATGTCTGAATCTGCACTTATTGATTCGTCTCAAATTTTACTCGTCAAAGAGGAGTAAACACGTCAGCGTCGGCGTCATGTTTACTAATACAAAAATGTCAACATTTTTGTAATATTTACATATGATCCGCAGGCTGGCATTAAAAAGGAAAAACGCGACCCTTTTCTCGATACAAACGTGGATAAACTGGTTTTACGACCTCGTCCATGTATGATAAAAAAGCATGCCTGAAGTTCGTGCCACGAATGTCCTGCCATAATGACGAGATAAATGCGGCGCACGTGCTGACGAATAGAACACTGAAACATACCACCCACGTTCTGTAACATTTGTTTACATTACCACCAAGAACCGCGTAAATATTCGATTATGCATTAACCTCGCAAATAACGAAAACGTGCATGATGCACCGCTGACGCAAACAAGAAAATAAATTAACTTCACTGTGATGAATCGTTGCCCGCCCCAAAGGGGTAGCTATTATTTTGGGTTAAGTGAGTGATGATAGTGCATTCGACGCAATCGCAGTAAATCAATCCGGAGACGCAGACAAATGAATTGGCCGCTATTTTCGGAAGGAAAGCATATGTGTAAAAATGTGTAAAAATCGAGTGAATTGCAATTTAAATTATGCCTAGATCATTGCTTTGGGTCAGGGTTTGATTTCATGATGATAAATTGTCACATGATTGGATCCGGCGGCGTGTTGGTTAGGATATGATGGCTAATTAAACACGCGTTATCTAATTTCGCTTGTCATTGATTGATCATTCGCGGATATAGACACACGGCGCAGATGAATGCTCCCCAAGGAAGCTGGAAATGTCGGTGTTGCACATCTACGGTGGTCCCTTCGTGGGTTTCTACTTGTTTGAGCATTTCGGCGGGCTAAATTTGCTGATAGAATTATGGGATTACTATCAACTTTATCATCAAACGCTACATTGAATTCACGTCTATTATAAGCACGACGCCGTCGATATACAGATTCCCATTTTTGGGAAAAGAGAATACACCTTAGTCAAAATGTGAATTTAGATATCTTTGGTTTTCTATTAACATGTCATACGGAAGTATACTTCAAAATTTAAAAATATAGACTAATTAGTGATAAAGTATCTAGTAGTTTCGTATTAATGAAATCAGCTCTTCGATTTGAGTTTCGCAATGAATTTTAAAATCATTATTTCAAACTTGTGAAGATTAACATGGATAATAACACACTTGAGCTCGCATTATTCCTCCTTCCTCATCGTATATTTCCTGATTTTACGCATATTTTCTAATTTCCATTTCTCCACATCTATTATTTTAAAGGATTTAACGAACTGTATATGTCAAATGAAATCATTCCTATTAACATAGTCCTTACGTTCTTGTAAATTCTTGGAAACCTATGCAATTATCTATACAATTTCTTTGCTTCCGTTCCTCTTTTGTTAAAGTCTTAGTGATTAATTAAAAATAACTTTAAAAACGTGTTATATTCATTCGTAAATATTAATGTTCTTAAGTAAACGATTAAGCCATCTATTGTTAAGAAATTACATTTTCCTAAAATGAACTTGAATATAATAAGTTTCGCTTATTTTTATTCTACCTTGCAGAGTATTCATTTGCTCACTTTGATTTTTTTCTTCACATAAACTAAAACATCCTCCTTTTCTCCAACTTTCTACTCAAAACTTCTCCACATTCCATGTTTGCATCACCTTCCTTATTTCCTGTGGTCTCTTCTTGCTCTCCATTCCCCAACTCATAAATTGCGACCTCAACGTAATTCCGAAATCCCGACAAAACGTCTGGAAAACGCTTTCCGTT
Source organism: Mimaenictus wilsoni (assembly GCA_027575185.1). NCBI lineage: Eukaryota > Metazoa > Arthropoda > Insecta > Coleoptera > Staphylinidae > Mimaenictus > Mimaenictus wilsoni. The sequence continues at coordinate 77,920 of JAODAC010009057.1, forward strand.
GAATTCTCGTGTCACATTTTACGAGCTTAATCTAAAGACCCTTCATCTGGAAATAACATAAAATGCCATACAATTATAAAAGTCGTTCACTACAAAATCTTTCATAATATATTCCAGCAAATAACTTAAAGACTTTCTGCCTCCATCAAACTTGATTAAAATATAAATTGAACGCAGTCTCACAGAGGCAATATGTCAAAATATCTTTCAAGTCTTAATAAATTATTTAATATATCATATCTATCAGGTTATAACAGTTTGTAAAGGAAAAGAGCTAAGGTGATTTTTCAAAATAAACACATTTTCTGTACTGACAGATTTATTACCCTACTTGATATTTTCACCAGCTTGAGAAATGCTGCATTTATCGGGAAGGAAATACGGGATGGCATCGGAACCAAAAGGGGAAATTTGATCGTCAACCTCATTGCAATTTACAGCATTCCATGAATTTGCACTCCGGAAATTTGCAATTTTCCTATATTTTCCATCAATCTCATTCGCCGACAGTAAATACCTTGCCAATCAATGCAAATCATTAATTAAACACCCTGATAGAGAAGATTCGACGTTTGATTGTAAATTATCATATTGGTGATAACTTACAATCAAACGCTACATATCCGTTGATATCGACACTACAAATAGCATCAAATGTATCCAAGTACAATGTGAGATCAGCACACGTTCGACGAAAGTGCGGAGACGTGCAGGAACATCCACAAAGCACGAGAAATCTAAACGTTCAACGTGAACCGATCCTAATTTGCATTTGATCCGCATCGGCGCATCAGCGATCACCCAGCATCATGCTCGTGTTGTCGCTGGAAACGGGCATCTTTGTCCTCCGGCATCGCACCGGGAAATTGTCGGTGCGCAACTGCGATTCGATATACTCCCAATTTGTCTGCGGCGTACATGTGACATCTTTTCCTGGCGTTTCCCTTAGGCAGACAATGCGTGCAGACAATGTGCGGATCTGTTCCGACTACTCCCCGGGGACTTTTCGGTATTACTTTCGTAAACCTCGTAAGGGTTGCGAAATTTGAGAGCCGACATTCGTTGACCGCATATATTCTATTCTTGCCCAATATGAGCAGGCTAAGAATCACGTTATAAATTTCCATTTCTATTTCAGCTATTCTAAAATCGCTGTGTCAAGAATTCCTCTCCTACAACGTGTCCGCCATCTTATACCTAATGAATTACGAGCAGTATGGCAGGAGCACTGCATCGGCGCAGTATTTCCTTCAGCTGGCTGGATATTTGGGTATCCCAGTGATTGCGTGGAATGCAGATAATTCCGGCCTGGAGCGACGGGCATCGCAGTCGTCCCTGCAACTGCAACTCGCGCCATCTCTAGAGCACCAAACCGCCGCCATGCTGAGTATACTCGAACGCTACAAATGGCATCAATTCGCCGTCGTCACAAGTTTGATCGCCGGCCACGATGATTTTATACAGGCAGTCCGAGAGCGAGTATCAGCAATGCAGGTAAAATATGCACACCATTCTAAAATGAAACAATTTGCATTTCTTCAATACCTTTTAATAACATATAGCCAGGAAAACATCCTAAAAGAATGTATAAAATATTTCCTAGCCAAACGTAGGAAGCACTGAATAATTAATGAACATTTCAATGCAAACTTTATGACACTGTCATAAAATGCTGAAATATATCTAAATTTAACTTTCCGGCGCGGTAAACCTTGGAGGAGTCAGTCTGAAACGCGGATCAAGGAAACTACCCGTATTTTTCATGCTCCAGCTAACTTTTACAGCTTGCAGTAATACAAATACAAAATATGTGCATATGCAACGCACAAAATCAGAAATGCGCGCCTTTTGCAAAACAGACTTTTCTCGGAAAATTCGCCTTTAAACCGGAGTTAAAAAACTGACGCAGAATGTTACGGTTGGGTGCGTTCCGCACATTCAATAGAAAATCTACCGGAAATCCAGCAGTGGGTGAAATGTTTGAAAAGTGAAAATCGCATCGAATTCAGAAAATACGAATGCATTTACATTTGGGATAGAATACATTATATTTCAGGTAGTCTAAACTTAAAATCAGATTGCGAGTTTAATTTTGAGATGTTATTATTCGTATGAATATAAATATTTAGACTTTAAAAAAATCATGTTGTGGGAACGTAAAAAAGTAAAAAAAGAAAGAAATAAAATTACTATATTAGACAAAGTTGTAGTCTTCAGTTCGTTAATTGCAACTTTTTCGTAGGGATGTCGTAGCTGTTGCTGATAATTATATTTCGTTCATCCTTTTGTTTTATCCGTCGTTGTATGGATGGAAGTTCACATTTTCATCGCGCGCACGATTCGAGGAGTCTCCCAATTTAATTAAACTTCTGCTCCGCTGTGCGAAAGCTGCCTATTATCATACTACAATATTGACGCTGAACAACGCAATATTATCATAATAGACTAATTATTTTTGTTGCCTCGGTAAAATCTAATCCTAATATTATTACGAGCGTGTCTTGCATTATTAAAGTGTCATATTTTTTCGGTTCTATGGAGAAATCCCTCTATTTACATCCAAATAATTCACGAATCAAAAATGTCATAGGTTTGACAATTTTAATAATAATAAAATTCAAAAGAAAGGACTCGGTGATTCCGAAGAAGAAGGAATAGAGAAGAAAAACAGGGCTGAAATTGTGGGGAGTAAGATTGAAAGCTCAGAAGAAGTGAAGCGGCTTTATCACGAATTTATAACCTCGCGAGTCCTAAATTGGCGGAGCTTCACCCATGTGCTTTACTAAGTTCAAAACCTATTAGGCTTCATGTCGAACACAACTCAAAATTTTCACCATGACAAAAGATTTTTCGTTTATGACAGAAAATTGACTTATTTTATCAAGGTATTATATTCATACATCATCAATCAAATTAATTGAAAGACCCTTCTTCATATAACACATCATATTTCAAGTACCTACCAACTGCTACCATATCTATAGATATAATTTGAAGATTTTCTCAAGAAAAATAGTAAATTTCACTAATAAATGTATATCTCCAGATCTTACAAGTCTCCTCTCATTTTTTTTTTTGGTAAAGTTCACCATCTCGGTCATGAGTGTTTGCACGTTTGTATGTGGTTGCGTCAAAGGAGTTTGTTGACTTACAGCGAGGTCGGGTCTCATCTGCCGACGACTGGGAACATTCGAGAAAATTACCAAAATAAACGCGACCGTCCCAGCCGCAAAGTGCTCCCTCGGCACGCACCGAGGACGCATTTTGTTTGCCGCTTTTTATCATTTTCTTCCGCCTGGGCGGCGCGTTTAAGGGTTGCCGCAAATGTATGCTCGCCGCCTCCCACATGACAGCGAACTGCGCGGTGCAATTAACTTTTTATTTCATGTCGCATCGCGCTTTACTTCCTCACGCAAGTGCGGCGCGCGACAAAAACAAAAATATTTGCGAAAATTATCATATTTGCGCATTTAACATGTTCAAATGACGGAGTACTGCAGCGCTCGCGTAAATGAAAGAAACAAAGCTTCGTTTTTCATCTCATTTCGGCCAGGAAATTTGCGTCGCACCTCCGAAGGGAAACAAAGAGACTTAGCGCCGAAGAAAACACTTTCACACTGCGAAGGAGCTCATTATATTCATTATGCACGTTTGTCGTGCAATTTAAGCTCTCATTTTGAAATCAATTATGCAACAAGACAGCTACATAACGAGTCCCTAAGAAAGTAATCACAGTCTTTTTTCTGATATTAAATCGTGAGATTCGTAGGAAGAAGCAAAAAACAATCAAGTAAAATTTGTAAACTCAAATGAACCATCTAAAAGTCGAAAGGAAAGCAACGAATTTTAAATAAAGTTTGAAAAGTTAGTTAATGTTGGATTTTTTGATAGCTAACTTTTTTGTATTTTTTCTTGGTGTTAATTATTTCTCGCTCAATTTAACCTCCCGTTTTTGAAATGAATTATACAAGACCATAATATAACGGCACGCTCAGAAAGTAATCACAGTTTTTTGCGGTGCGAAATTTCGAGGATAAAGTTCTTATCTTCAATATTTACAGCCAAAGTCACTCAAGCAGAAACTATTATCGGTATGATCTATAGTCACCATGAAACTACGAGGGCTGGCACATTTTACAGGAAGAGTGAATTTGGCAGATTTCCTTTTCCTTCTTTAGAGTAATCCTGGCATGTGGGCTTGGTTTTCGCGTCGCTCTCAAGGTCTACTCTTGTTTTACCTCTTCTACAAGTACAACTTGAGCAGTATTGGCGTAACTTGTCCTCCTCATCGATCCAGCGAACTGTGGGACGTCCTGGAATGGGAATTCAATTTTCCATATCTGCAGTAATGGAGTAACTCGCTAAAATTGCACGCGAAAACAGGATGGCATATTGCCATATTACATGCCGTTGCCTCAATCGTTCAGATGTCAGTACTTAATCATGAATTCGAAAGGCAAATAACATTCAATTTCGAAATCAGACCTTGTTAGCGTTGCTAAATTAAACTTGCAATATTTTAGTGCCAGGAAAATAGAACTTCACTCGACATAGGCAACTTAAGTTACTCCGCCAGGTTCTTCCTCCATTCTTTTTTGTTTTTTGCTATATTTTATTGTTGTCCAGGATCCTCTTATGTCAGAATACATGTGACAAGTGATAATAATTTGTTTAATATATTTAGATAAAAATTACCATAATCACATTGCATATAAACTTGGTTCCATGCAATTCGGTGTTAATCTTATTACTCTTAAAAACTCAATGAACAATCAAAAATTAAATCAATATTTTTGGAAAAAATTAAATCTTCCTTCAGATTAAATCAGACAAGTGAAGATAATCTGATAAATTACACCGAAAATGTAGCATAGAAGTTTTAATTACATTAGAAAGTATGCAAGTAAAGAAGCCGAAAAAGTTCTGAACGCTGAAAGGATGTATTATTTTCATGCCATCGTCCTCTAAGCAGGACGTACATTGATAAGAAAACACGCTGTCTTATTTCACAATTCAAGGGGAGACCAGCTTTCCTTGGACACTATACACCTTCTCAACACGGATGGATGGGTTGGCGAAATGTATAGTTTCCGCTTTCTATGGGTTCTATGGACGTGGGTTTTAAGTGGAAAAGTTTCAGCCGGTAAATAGACGTGGCACAAAGGCGATATTGTGTGAAGCTTTGGGAAATCCGAGGCGGAATCGGTGCGAAAAGAGAGCGAAAAGAGAACCTTCACAGTAAAAAGACAATCTTGATGAAAATGCACTACGTACTCTGTTTGTATTTCGTTTTATTAGATTTTAACTTAATCATCAGTCCGTCAGGGAAAGGTTGCAACTGTAAAACTCATTTAATTGTCGGGTAGTATATGAAACGTGTCAATAACATTTGCTCCACTTCCGCTCATATTGCATGCTGCAATGTTTAGTCGGGATTATATACCGGCAATCGTTAACCCCACAGTCTCATTGCATGCATGGCCACGTCTGCACAATCCTTTATACTTTATACAACTTCCGGCTTATGTAAATGTGGGCTGAATTCCGTAAATTCGCGCAAAACAAAGAAAAAGCCCTCACACGCCCTCTGAGTACACAAAGCGCACACAAAGCCAAATCCAAGTATTATCCAGTCACATGATGTCACGCGCAGACCATGCGATTAATCACCAGATATAGCAGAGCAATTTAGCAAACATCAGAATCCCACTGCGGGCATTGCACACAACAGGGGCAAAAAAGCCATCGATGCATCGACTTTAATTCCACTGTCTGATTCTGACACGCACATCGCTCATATCGCATGACTTAATTGAGTGCTGGTACAAAAATTGTCGCTAGTTTTCGCCGAGCAGAAAGAGCGTCTTCGCCTCGTCTCGCGCCAATGCCGAGATTAATTGGAAAACTTTGCAAAAAGGAAATTTAATCTAATCCCTCGTGCAAACTGTACACAGGACTTCACAGTAGATCTTCCGCCCTGCATCGCAAAAGGAGTGGTGAAAAGTTTGCAGTTTTTTTCTTGGATTGGTTTTTCTTCGCGCCAACAGACATAAAATTGCCTTTTTCCTCGTAAACTTGACATTGTAAGAAACTGACTTATTGGTACCATTTGTGGAATATATTATTAAAAGTCTTCAATGTTTTTCGACACTTCTTTTGAGTTCCTGCTGTCGTAGGGATAAAAATTAGCAATATTAGAATATGTTTCTGACGTTATCAATTTCAACTCTGGGTTACTCTTATGTTCTCAAAATCTCAGTTTTTTTTGTTTTTTTGTAATCTAAAAATGATTACATGATTTTTTTCTCCGTATTTAATGTGAAATACGAATTAAGTCTTAAAGCTATCTCTCTAGAATGAATACATAAGTCCTCTTTACGATGTTCTAAGGCCTGTAATCGAAAAATACGAGTGGGCATGAAAATAATTTCCATGATAATCCCCTTCAGTGAATCGAAATCCCTGAGTTAGAAGCGCGGTTTCGAGGTTAGGTTTGCGTGTTTGCCGCAGTGCGCACGTTGAAGGGCTATTTGGGGTACGCTGATCAGCATCACCAAAATCGGGGTCGTATACGCGGAGGTGGAATACGATCGGCGAATTATACGATAAACTGAACCACAATTCACCCAACGGCGGGCGATCGCAGACCAGCACTACGCCAACGCCCATTCGCACCATGAAGACGTCATCATGCAAATTGAAACGGATTCCGTTCGATGTGGATGCACGTTTCCAATCGTTTGAAGATCAGCCGATGCTTACTAACTAAACTTCAACACGGTAGAGTGGAAGTGTGCATCAATTATATCGACTAAAAGCATCTAATTTAATCATGAACTGCATCCGTTAGATGTTCCGCTTTTAGTTAAGAATGAATTACATTCCTTTGCATTTTTGATTCGAAAAGGCTTATTGACTGTAAGCTTAAGCTTATTGCATACAAGCCCTTAAAGCTCATAAAAATATATAGTTCCCAAACTTTAAACGCGATTTTTCTTGCAACAACTTTCGACTTTGCGTACACGATTGAGAAAATTCTACTCACGCAATTTAGATGAGTCATAGTTCATTTTATAGATAATTAAATTCTCTAGAATATGACGTGTAATGCTTTTTGAAAAAGTATGTATTCTTAAATTTTCATTTATTTCTAAGTCGAATTTCTATGCGAAAAAATGAACTTTAATATTGAAATTGCATACAATTATATAATTTTTACGTTTTAAAACTTCTCGACGTCATATTCAAGCTAGTTCTATGAATTTTACAAATACTTTTCAGTTTGTAGTTTCTGACTAAATTTAAGGATGCTAGAGTGTACGCAGAGTAACTCAAAAACGAAGAATTTTTTAAGAAGCCAAAAACGTTTTTTTAAATCATAAATGCTAAGCGTTTTGAATTATAGCAATTGAGAAATATAATCGTGAAAATCATGTTTTTCTGACCTGATAAATGAGGTTTGTTTAATTTAATCACAATACATTATTCTGGAAAAAAAAGAAATATAAACAGTAAAGAGAAAGTACATCAATTATTTTCCTTAAATACATCCAATTTAATAATAAACCGCCTTCGTTAGAGTCCTTCTTTTGCGATAACAATGGATGATATATTTATTAGGTATTTGTTAAATCTGACGACCAGATCGGCGGTGAATCGGATTTGAAAAGACTCAACCAGTCAGAGTTTTCTTATAAATCGTTGGACCTTGCGGATGAAATCGAATGATTTATCACGAACTACCGGATCTACCTCCGGATGTTCGCTTGGAGACTTAGTGCCATTTATAAAACTTTATCTCTGACTTGTTTCCCTTTCTCATTCCGTTTATTCACGGTGACAAGATTTTTTAGATTAGCCCTATATTTTATGATTGTCAATAATGGAGTTCAATTCCGTTTGTTTTATTCGAACAGAGAGAATTCGTTAAATTATATTGCAATACAACAATTTAATCAACAAGGAATTTCAATTTAATTAGTAAATATTCCAGTTTAATTGAAATTCTATAGAATAATTTAAATGTTAACAATATAAACAGAGTTTTGCTCTAGTTTTACTAGATTTACTCCTATAATAATAGAAAATTATGTAAAATAGTAAAAATAGTACCGAGAACCAATCAGAATTGGTAGAGGTGTCAGACGAGGCGACTGTCTAAGTCCTCTACTCTTCAACCTGGTGATGGATGAAATAATTATCAAAACAAGACAATGTGAAGTATGTAAAATGGGTCAAAACAATATAAATATTGTTTGCTATGCAGATGATGCTGCACTCATCGCTAATGCAGAGAATGCTGCACGTATTTATCCAATCCGCCAAGGCATACAATATGGAAATAGCCTCACATAAAACCAAGTGCATGGTCATCGGCTATGCAAATTCGCTGCAAACTTGAGGTAGACGGTACAGTGATAGAATAAGTAAGTGAATTCAAATACCTGGGAATCACAATATCGAACTACGGACACCTTAAGGAAGAAATTCGAGCACAAGTTCATAAAGCGAACAGAATTTCTGGTTACCTTCGAAATTACATATGGAGCAACAAACACCTTAGAACAGAAACAAAAATTAGCATCCACAAAGTTACAGTAAGACCAATAAGCACGTATTCTGCCGAAACGCACCCCACAACATCTGTGACTGAAAGACTATTGAAAATATGGCGTCCAAGACATTAACGACTGGTGCAACACGAAGCGAAAACAATGGAACCAACATATAGACCGACAAAAAGATCCTTTTGTTGGCCTCGCAGGAGATGGATGGATCAACTTCGGCATGATCACTGAAGATGAACAGGTAAAGATTGCCTTTCAAGGATGAAGAAGAAGCAGAAGAAGTACCGAAAAATCCAAGGAATCAAGGACATGGATATTTCTTATATGAAAAGAACAATTAAAAGAATGATATTAATCTTTTAAAAATATTGATTTATGTCGTGGCATACATGATTGAAGCATTTGCAATTCATGAACGTTTATTGACGTCAAATATTACGTTGACGAATCCGGTAATGGATGGTCCTTAAATAAATCCAGTACTAATGCTGTAATCACAAATTCACACAATCCTATAACATACCTACTGTTTTGCGTACACCATTTTAAAAGCCTCCTTTCATATTGCATAATAGACGTGCGTTATCCGGTCGATGTACGCGATTTACGCTTCAATAATATTTCCACTTCATTGCAACCATTTTGCATAATTGCATGCTAACATACGTCAATTTTTGGTATCAAAATTTGCAAGTACATTGAAATTTTGACTATTGTTAAAACAATCGATTGACAAATTATGAATTGAAATTTATTATATCCAAATGTTGTGGAAATTGCAGCGTACTTGATAATATGAATTTTCTTCAAAATGTATGATGCAATTACTGCATGCCACTTAATTACCTTTTGATTTAATTATGAATAATTTGTGGCAGGTAAACATATCATAAATGCAATCTGAAATATTCATCTTCATTTTAATTGTTTACCAGAAAATTTGTTGCGGCAATTGTTATATAATAACAATGTTATATGATAGGAAATAGAATATTACAGGACATGATAGTTTTTTGATAGTTATCACTTATTCTAAATGTTTTCAAGCGAAATATACTTTTCTGAATTGAAAATGTGAAAGATGAAGATAGACGATCCCTCGAAAAAAGTGGGACATTTATTACTTGCTTCCGGAAACGCGCAGTTAACTTCACAATATGATATTCTGTATTCTCTTTCGCATCATTTACTCTTGTCGGTGGGTTTATATATTTTTGAATAAAATATAGAATATTATATTAACTTTAGCTGAATGAATGAATGGGTCATTCTGAATTTAATCAACCATGTTAGGAGCAGTATGCTGAAAACTCGAAAATGAGACACAACGGGGATCCTTGCGGAAGTTCTATAACTAAAACCCTAAACAAGTTCCGCATAAATTCTTGTTAAACCCAGGAAATAGAGAATAAAGGAATACTTACAGAGTAAACAGGGATATGTTGTGTGCGTGATTATTTTTCATATTTATTGTAAATTTGTGATACGAATGATTTGAAATTTTAATTATCGTG